>JASAMZ010005881.1:0-10224 GCA_030248115.1 Linhomoeus sp. GSCO2_2 | reverse complement strand
AATTGACCGAATCTGATCATCACCGACTTGATCACCGACTTACTTGATCTTACTTATTTGACCTCGACGACTTGAATTTACCATTTGACTTGACTTGAATTTACCGACTCTAATTATCCTAATCTACCAATCTAATTGAATCTACCACCAATCATTTGACCACCCAATCCCACCCAATCTTATTATTTGACGATCCTGATCTACCTACTTGATCCTTAATTACCGGTTGACTTCGTCGACCGACTTTATCTACCGACCCAATTCACCCAATCTACCAATTATTTGACCACCCACTCTACCAATCCTACTTTGATACCTACTCACTCCTACCCAATCTACTTACTCTACCTAATTGACCCAATCGCTACCCAATTGGTTGACCATTCCTACCTGATCGACTTAATCTACCAATCTACCTACTACTTGACCGAATTTACCGTATCTACTTTACCAATCTTACCTACGACCGACCGACCACGACTTAATCTAATCGATCCAACCAGTTGAACTGACCGACCGGTTGACCGTACTTGATCCCAACGAATTATTTGACCGACCGGTTGACCAAATCATTTGACCGTACCGGTTTACTTGACCCGACCCAAATTGACCATTTGACCGACCCAACTGACCTAATTGACCATTTGACCGAATCTACCTACTTTGACCGTACTGACCGACCGACCGTACTTACTTGACCGACCCGACCCAATCTACTTGACCGACAACCCGACCGACGTCTGACCGTACTGACCGTACTTGACTTGACCGACTTGACCGACCAATTGACCTACTTGACCGACTTGATCTTGACCGAATCTACGAACTGACCGAATTGACCGACGATTTGACCGACCCTGAATCTGACCGACCGAATTGACTCCTACCTACTTGACCTCACCGACGTACTCAATCTACTCCTACCTACGACCGACCGACCTAATCTACTACTCGACGACCTACTTGACTCCTACCAATCCTACTACTTGACCGACCGACCGACGACCCAATCTACGATTTCCGACGAATTCGTACTTGAATCTACCATTCAACGACCTGGTTGGTTGGTTGGTTGGTTGGTTGGTTGGTTGGTTGGTTGGTTGGTTGGTTGGTTGGTTGGTTGGTTGGTTATTTGTTTGGTTGGTTGGTTGGTTATTTAGTCGGTTGGTTGGTTGGTTGGTTGGTTGGTTGGTTGGTTGGTTGGTTGGTTGGTTGGTTGGTTGGTTGGTTGGTTGGTTGTTTGGTTGGTTGGTTGGTTGGTTGGTTGGTTGGTTGGTTGGTTGGTTGGTTGGTTGGTTGGTTGGTTGGTTGGTTGGTTGGTTGGTTGGTTGATTGGTTGGTTGGTTGGTTATTGGTTGGTTGGTTGGTTGGTTGGTTGGTTGGTTGGTTGGTTGGTTGGTTGGTTAGTTGGTTGGTTGGTTGTCTGGTTGGTTGGTTGGTTGGTTAATTGGTTGGTTGGTTGGTTGGTTGGTTGGTTGGTTGGTTATTGGTTGGTTGGTTGGGTTGGTTGGTTGGTTGGTTGGTTGGTTGGTTGGTTGGTTGGTTGGTTGGTTGGTTGGTTGGTTGGTTGGTTGGTTGGTTGGTTGGTTATTTGGTTGGTTGGTTGGTTGGTTGGGGGTTGGTTGGTTGGTTGGTTGGTTGGTTGGTTGGTTGGTTGGTTGGTTGGTTGGTTGGTTGGTTGGTTGGTTGGTTGGTTGGTTGGTTGGTTGGTTGGTTGGTTGGTTGGTTGGTTGGTTGGTTGGTTGGTTGGTTGGTTGGTTGGTTGGTTGGTTGGTTGGTTGGTTGGTTGGTTGGTTGGTTGGTTGGTTGGTTGGTTGGTTGGTTGGTTGGTTGGTTGGTTGGTTGGTTGGTTGGTTGGTTGGTTGGTTGGTTGGTTGGTTGGTTGGTTGGTTGGTTGGTTGGTTGGTTGGTTGGTTGGTTGGTTGGTTGGTTGGTTGGTTGGTTGGTTGGTTGGTTGGTTGGTTGGTTGGTTGGTTGGTTGGTTGGTTGGTCGGTGGTTGGTTGGTTGGTTGGTTGGTTGGTCGGTCGGTCGGTTGGTTGGTTGGTTGGTTATCCATTGATAGGTCAAACAGTCGATAATCACTCGGTTGGTCTATCGTTCGATTCGTCTATCAATCAATCGACTGTTCAATCGATTAATTAGTCAGTCTTATCAAATGCTCAATCAATCGATCAATCAAATGATCAATCGTTTACAACTTTCAGAAATCAATACTCCTTTGGTCTCTTCTGCTGGCGACTCTTCACCTCTTCATGAACTTTCCCTTTACCACAATAAGCCTGATGAACAATCTGGGAAACTCCTTTGCCGACAAATTCCTTCTCGAATCAGTCGGCAAGTGGGCTGCGACGACGATCAACTGTGTTGCATATGGGCTGTATTTCTGCCAGTTTGGTGTCAACGCCTTGTTTCTATGGGGTCTCATCTACAAACCCAAGCGGGGACGGTGAGTAGACTTAGTTTTGTCAGAAGTTAGAACACTATAGCGCTGACGACGCTCAAAAGCAATTGCGCCACAGTGTGCTGTTGTTGCGGCAACTGTCGGAACAGTCGCTTATCCATTTCAGGGAGTCCTACTCGTTGTGAAACGCCAAGTGAAATAGAGAAGGAAAGGAGTAATGGTCTACGTAAATTACTACTAGGAAGCTTGGATTTTGTTGTGTTATTCATACCGTTGTCCTAGACGTACACAGAAGCATACCTTCAGTACTGTGTGCGCTTTTGCTACATAGTGACAATGCATACATAGCCTTTGGTTAGGTTACGTAGTGGCTTCGGCTAAATCTGAATGAGTGCCCCCAAATTCTGAATGAGTGCCCCCAAGTTCTGAATGAGTGCCCCCATAATTCTGAGCGCGGCGTTAATCTAGTCACGGTGTAGATGGATCGGCGGGAACAAGAACTCGTCTGTGGAGAGTCATTATACCGTGGTCGCTCTCTATACCTCCAAACAAGATTTTCCTTTGAATTTAGGCTATGCTTAGGCTCGCCCTGCGCCCACAGTGCACAGGAGTCAGTTGGCGTCGCAGTCTGGCGGTCGAAGCTTAGGCTTAACGCGACCGGTGACCGACTTCAGGGCGCGCGGAGCGCGCCCTGAAGTTGGTGGTCGCGCTAAGCCTCAGTTGAGACTCGCCAGGCGCGACGCCGACCGAGTTTTAGTGCAAACGATAAGTGGGGTGAACACTCCTCCATCTACTTCACCCCCCGCTTATACTCACACGGCCGCGGTAATAGCGCGCCTCTGGGTTTTTTGGGCACTCATTCAGAATTTGGGGGCACTCATTCAGAATTTGGGGGCACTCATTCAGAATTTGGGGGCACTCATTCAGAATTTGGGGGCACTCATTCAGACCCAACCAGTGGCTTCGGTGTGTGCAGATGTGTAAGGGACACGTGGATCTCAGTTCTCACGTCGTTCGTTCTTCGTGCTCTCATTACATATTCCGCCGACCTACCTACCTATGAAAGATCGCCTCGTCGAGCAACGTGGCCGTCTAGATCGCAACCGAACCCACAGCTACCAGTAGTCCTGTTGCTACTCAGACAAGCTCATTCAAGCAGAAATGCGAGCATTGGGAGACAATTGAAATTGTTGTGTAATTGATACATACCGCATGTGTCTTTAGGAGTATTCGCAGCTCGAAAGTCGTCGCAATGGGCGATTCCTTTCTGGCAAACGTGCCAATTCCTTCATTCAACGTTAACAAAATTCTCGTTTCTCCGCTAGAAGATGTCAGTTGCACAGCTAATCAGGCAGTAGCAAACAACGTCCGCGCGACTGACCCGCTTGGAGACGAAACGGCATTCGTAGCAGGGTTCTCTCAAGCGAAATGCAAATGTGGGTACATACATACATCTCTGTTGAGCCCCCAGAACGTTTGAAGGTCATTCTTCGTCGTTGACAAAGTTGTTCTTTCGTCGACTGTTGCGTCTCATTCGCAACGATGAAGACTGCGCCGCTTCTTTTGGCTGCCATTGTAGCGGGTAAGTGCACTTTCCTAAAGCCATTCACGTGGAATTGCCGATGCAAGTCGCTGAATTGGTTGCTGGTTTGTCGCAGCTACATACCTCGGTACAACACAAATTTGGCTTGATTGCAGCTAGACCGTTTGTCGTATATGAGCTGGACTTTTGAGTGGTCTTGGAACGAATATCGTAGCTTGTAACTCGCGGGCGATCGAATCGGGTTGAGCGCGTCAGCGCTCAACCCAATTTGTTCGGCCGGGGGCCAGTGCGCCTCCGGGGACCATGGGTTAGTACTACGTCATATAGGTAGACATAACCGATCGGGCTGAAATTTTCACCATAGTTGTTCATAGTAACAAGAAGTATTGTGCTAAAATTTTAGCCCGATCGGTTGAGTGGTTCCTCAGATATTAAATGAAAACTGTCGAAATTTTCATCAATCTTCGTCTGATTGCCATGTTTTCGGCCTCGTTCTCGCGAACGGTAGTAGGTAGGAGAGCGGCTGATGGCTCGTTACAACCGCCTACTAATCGGATTTTTTATGTTAAAAAATCAACGGGATCGGTTAAGTGTTGCGGCCGTGGGGCCCGATCAAAAAAATGGCCGAAATTTTGGCAAAGTCCCACTCAAGACGGCCGAGCTCTACTGGTGCATGCTGGGGCGCCAATCGAAGTGATCCACCCAAGACCACCATAGGGCGATTAAATGTGTAGAACAATCTTCCCAGGTTGTACGGTTCCTGAGATATGGAGGACCAAAGGTCGGAATCGGTACGCATCCGGGGCTCGGCTCTAGACGGCCGAGCTCTGGTGGTGCAAGCTAGGGCCCCAATCGAAGTGATCCACCCAAGACCACCATAGGGCGATTAAATGTGTAGAACATTTCATCATCGTAGGTTGCACGGTTCCTGAGATATGGAGGACCAAAGGTCGGAATCGGTACGCATCCCAGGCTGGTGGCGGCTCTACTGGTACATGCTGGGGCGCCAATCGAAGTGATCCACCCAAGACCACCATAGGGCGATTAAATGTGTAGAACATTTCATCTTCCCAGGTTGTACGGTTCCTGAGATATGGAGGACCAAAGGTCGGAATCGGTACGCATCCGGGGCTCGGCTCTAGATGGCCGAGCTCTGGTGGTGCAAGCTAGGGCCCCCATCGAAGTGATCCACCCAAGACCACCATAGGGCGATTAAATGTGTAGAACATTTCATCTTCCCAGGTTGTACGGTTCCTGAGATATGGAGGACCAAAGGTCGGAATCGGTACGCATCCGGGGCTCGGCTCTAGACGGCCGAGCTCTGGTGGTGCAAGCTAGGGCCCCAATCGAAGTGATCCACCCAAGACCACCATAGGGCGATTAAATGTGTAGAACATTTCATCTTCCTAGGTTGTACGGTTCCTGAGATATGGAGGACCAAAGGTCGGAATCGGTACGCATCCCAGGCTCGGCTCAAGATGGCCGAGCTCTACTGGTGCATGCTGGGGCGCCAATCGAAGTGATCCACCCAAGACCACCATAGGGCGATTAAATGTGTAGAACATTTCATCTTCCCAGGTTGTACGGTTCCTGAGATATGGAGGACCAAAGGTCGGAATCGGTACGCATCCGGGGCTCGGCTCTAGATGGCCGAGCTCTGGTGGTGCAAGCTAGGGCCCCCATCGAAGTGATCCACCCAAGGCCACCATAGGGCGATTAAATGTGTAGAACATTTCATCTTCCTAGGTTGTACGGTTCCTGAGATATGGAGGACCAAAGGTCGGAATCGGTACGCATCCCGGGCTCGGCTCAAGATGGCCGAGCTCTACTGGTGCATGCTGGGCCGCCAGTCGATGCAATCTACCAAAGAACACCATAGGGCAAACTAAAGTGTAAAACATTTCATCTTTCTAGGTTGCATGGTTCTTGAGATATGGGTGCACAAAGGTTGGAACCAGTACAGTATGACATTATGACGAAGCCGTAAAATTTGTATAGTCGATGTCGAAATGAACTGTAGAGTGGTGATATGTATTGGAGGTGTTGAGAGAGTGGACTCTAGAAGGGTGGTGGATGACAGAATGACATTATGACGAAATCGTAAATTCGTATAGTCAATGTCGAAATGACCTGTAGAGTGGTGATATGTATTGGAGGTGTTGTGGGTGGACTCCAGAAGGGTGGTGGGTGACAGAATGACGTTATGACGAAATCGCAATTCATATAGTCGTATAGCTGTCTGTGCATCCAACCTCCTGAGGCCAGACCTGTCTGTCCATCCAACCTCCTGTGGCCAGACCTGTCTGTGCATCCAACCTCCTGTGGCCAGACCTGTCTGTGCATCCAACCTCCTGTGGCCAGACCTGTCCGTGTCCCCACACCTACAACAGCAATCCTTTCAAAGCAGACCTGTCTATGTCACCTCTCAGCAAACCTGCTCTATGCCCCCCCCCCCCTGAAGGTGTCCACTCTGTGGACATGGACAGGGTGTGTATTTCAGGAAAGTTCCCCCCTGCTGGGGGGTAAGGACAGGTGAATTTGTTCGTCCTTATGAAGACTGATGATGAACAGGCTGTGTATCTCAGATGACTTCGGGCCCTCTACTACACGGACAAATTCAGCGTGCTCCGTATATGGGTGCCCAACTCTCACTAAATTATGAGTCTCTGTGTTTGTCGTTTGTGTACTTACTGCAAGCAAATCGCTTACCCAGCAGTAGTGCAGAATGTGCATTCACCAACGTTAATACCTCCAGAAGCTCTGTTAGCAGGTGAAGCCATCTACTTGCGTGCATGGCTGAGCGGTCAAAGTGGGAGTTAGCCATGGGGTCCGTCACCCTTGCGTACGTTGCACTGAGTGCGGACATTGTGTTGTGTGAGATGCGGTGGCAGGCACTGAAGCCACAGACGTGTGTTGATAGTGGTAGAGTGCGTTTGCCGCATGTACGTTGTGCGTACGTGATAAGCTTCGTGCGCGTGAACAGAGCACGCTGAATTTGTCCGTGTAGTAGAGGGCCCGAAGTCATCTGAGATACACAGCCTGTTCATCATCAGTCTTCATAAGGACGAACAAATTCACCTGTCCTTACCCCCCAGCAGGGGGGAACTTTCCTGAAATCAAATTTAGTTTGCCGGCTACAAATCATGGACCCATTTCCGTTTTGCGCCCCCATTCATGCGGTCGCAAATTTTGCATCGGATGTCTCAAGACGTTTTAACCTCCAATCTGTGTAAGTGGTTTAACGCAGTATAGCTATCCACATCCTTCTTTGGCTATTGGGTGGGGGTGACGCAAAGTGACACCGTGTATTAGTCATATGCAGTTATGCACCTACCTATTGAGGCAAATACGTATGTACCAAATGTTCGCAGGCCTCGCTCCCACGCCCACCGATGGCCAGGTTGAGCTTGACATGCCGATCCCGGCTGACACCTACACCGTGGTAGACGGAACTGTACCTGTGATCCGCGACGAAGACCAAAGTTCGCTGTTCAAACAGCAGATGCAGAACCATCGGAACCAACGGTGTGCAGTAGTGGTGCTTGCGCTTGGTGATTCGAATGAATCGTTATACTTTGCATCGTCGTCGTCGTCGTCGTCGTCGTCGTCGTCGTCGTCGTCGTCGTCGTCGTCGTCGTCGTCGTCGTCGTCGTCGTCGTCGTCGTCGTCGTCGTCGTCGTCGTCGTCGTCGTCGTCGTCGTCGTCGTCGTCGTCGTCGTCGTCGTCGTCGTCGTCGTCGTCGTCGTCGTCGTCGTCGTCGTCGTCGTCGTCGTCGTCGTCGTCGTCGTCGTCGTCGTCGTCGTCGTCGTCGTCGTCGTCGTCGTCGTCGTCGTCGTCGTCGTCGTCGTCGTCGTCGTCGTCGTCGTCGTCGTCGTCGTCGTCGTCGTCGTCGTCGTCGTCGTCGTCGTCGTCGTCGTCGTCGTCGTCGTCGTCGTCGTCCGTCCGTCCGTCCGTCGTCGTCGTCGTCGCCGCCGCCGCCGCCGCCGCCGCCGCCGCCGCCGCCGCCGCCGCCGCCGCCGCCGCCATCTCTCGTTTATCAATGTGTACGTGAATTGAGGCGCAAGGCGCTGTCGGAAAAGCAAGCGGAACGCCAAGACCGTCGCTCTCGCATGCTGGCGGCTCGAGAAGTCGGCAATCAGGAGGAGATCGCTGCCATCCAGCAGGAAATGGTGCGAATAGCGATAAGGTTGACTGCAGTTACAGGGTGAACTGGCTAGCGCGCCCGAACAGTAACTCGAGAATGGCAGCACCTTTCGACATTGAATGCAATTTAAAACTCTGTATCAGATTTTACGCTCTCTGACACTCATGTGGGCAGCGTCGGCAGCGTTAGATGAACCCTCTACTTCAACGCTGAGACGTCTACACGTCCTAAATAGTCGCAACACATAGACAAACTACAATAGCGCCCTCCAGTGCATTGGACACTTAACCTAGCGGCTTGTTACCTAAGCCTTTCCCCAATTGCCAATTAACGGTTTTGCGGTAACCGCCCTCTCCAGGCCGGCGAGCGAGCGGACGGCTCCCAAACATCTGACGAGACCGTCGAGCGTCAAGCCTACAAGAAGAAAGCGGCCAAAATGGCCAGCAGTCGTCGCGTTAGGGCCCAGCGTCGAGCGGCCAAAACTCGCGTGCAGTCGGCCAAACGCACTCGACAGCGACAGCAGCGACAACGGCGCCGCCGAGGCCGCCAGTAAGAGATGCCACTCGCCTCACATGTGTGCCGATCATGCCACCCCCCTTTTCCAATCAATCAACCCCCCCCCCCCCCCCTCCTCTTACACCACAAGAATGAGAATCGCTCTTCTCTCCACCCATCAGAATTCTTCTCTTCTTTGGTCGTCTAGCGGCGTTGACATGATTTGCGTGACCACTACGCGGGTGACTGTTCCATTGCATGTGGCTGTGATATACGTCGCTTGACACCGAAGAAACCTACGCGTTATTTGGACGAAACGCTTGCGAGTGCCACGGCAAAATGCGAACTGGCCTGCACTTAAAAAAAAAATAGTTCTAAAATGTTTGAGACTGCCAGTTTTGAGAAAGTAGGAACCGCGCATGCCTGCGGTGAAGCACAGCGAATGCCTAAGCATGTACACAGGCTCTCGCGAATACACTTCAGAACACGAATCGACCCAGTACAAGAAACGACCAAACGACACTGGCTTGCATGAGCGCGGTAAGTGAGCGATTGTAAGCTCTCGAAGAATGAACAGTCTTGCTCATACATAGGTTGTAAGTACCCTTGGTGCCATGCTTCACACCATAAAACGCCTCTGAAATTTCATCCATATCCCCATCTCAGTTCTTGCTTTTCCCCTTGGTCTTGCCCCGTATGTAGGCGTGCTCCTGGTTGAAGCTGGCCAGGAAACAGGGACGCATCAGGTGCATAAAGTGGATGCAGCCGGCGTCGCCCAATCCCTGCAGCTCGCTGGGATCACAGTAGGGCAGACACCTGAAAGTGATAAACTTGGAAAATTGAATTGTAATACCTCGAGATTCGCTGTGAATTGGGGCAAAATTGGGAAGAATTTGAACGGCAAGCATGTCCAATGTCCATAGACACACATGTTGAAAGAGAAACTAGCGTGCTCATTGGCTAATACTCTGAACAACGGGACCGTGAAACTCTCAAACCCTGGAACTGTGCACCTCAAATATTCTAAATTAGCTCAAACTGTGCACCTCCAATAAGTTCCCCCTTCCCACCATTGACGTAGAACTGCGAGCAATTATCTGAACGATTTACTGTGGAAATTTAGTAGAGCTAAAACCATCGGCTGAATTCATTGCCAGAGGGTACATTGATCATTATTAGCCACTGTCATTTGACATACGTACCAGAAGGGTATGCCCTTTCTTCTGCAGCAGTCTCGCAAGTCGTGTCGTTGGGCGATGCAAATCGCCAGGATGTTATGCAGGCCTTCGATTGGGCAAACCGGGTCGAATACGGCCCTTATCACCTGGGAAGATTGTGTATCAAGTGATGCTTTGTAATGTGGTGTTACTGTACTCGAATCTGCTTTGCGTCGCCGTATTGTACTCATGTTCCGTGTAATAATGCTCTATACCTGTTTGATTTGCTGTGTATTTCACTATGTTTTGGCACACCGGTTCTGTAAATGGTTAGGTTCTATTATTCTTCTTTATTCGCCCACCCAAATCTATGTAGATCCGTGCAACACTGTGTCACCGTATTACTGTCAGGTGTTATGTAATATCTCAGCTACTTACTATTGCTGATTAATATAAACGGGACAAAATTGCTATAAACGGGAG
>JASAMZ010005879.1:0-10098 GCA_030248115.1 Linhomoeus sp. GSCO2_2 | reverse complement strand
TTGTATGGCGTACCTACTGTTCAGTTCGTGTTGCTCAAAAGAGGACGAATAGCACATAGCTCGACGCCCTGCTCCTGCAGAGACCGATGTCGCGCAGCTGATGTGCTGCAGCTTCACTCTTCAGAGACCGATGTCGCTTAGCTGACGCCCTGCACCTGCAGAGGCCGATGTAGCGCAGCTGATGTGCTGCAGCTTCAGACTTCAGAGACCGATGTCGCGTAGCTGACGCCCTGCACCTGCAGAGACCGATGTCGCGCAGCGGACGCGGTGCAGTGGCACCTGGCAAACCGACGTTTTGCGCTTTCGCCTGTGCCCGTGACTCGTGCGCCGTTCTTGGTCAGAAGACAAACCGACGTTTTGCGCTTCGCCTGTACCCGTGACTCGTGCGCCGTTGTTGGTCAGAAGACAGACCGACGTTTTGCGCTTCGCCTCCACCCGTGACTCGTGCGCCGTTCTTGGTCAGAAGACGAAACCCCGTGTTGACGGTGCTTTGACAGTGTGTAAAGCATATTGTCATCACGTTGGGTCTCACACCGAACTGGAAAAGCAAAGCAAATGGTGCGCAAGTTGGGTCTCAAAGCGAAGCGAGGCTCTGTGGCAGAATCGTAATCGCTGTTGCGTAGAATGTTCTTCCGAAAACGGCGAATTCGCCCGAATATCGCGAATTTCGGACGGTCAGCGGCACAAAGCCAAACTTGGCCAGATGGTGCAGCGTCGAACGGCGGTTCCGTTGATGCACGGCTCGTCGCGATCCGCCGCCGCAGTCGGCAGTTCGCGCCAAAAATGTGCCAAAAAAACGATATTTTCGGAATTTCGACCGAATTCGACGGCGGCCCAAGACCAAACTTCGGCCAGATGGTGCCCGGCGGAAGGCGGTTCCGAAATGCTGCGTGTCCGGGATCCGTCGCCGCTGTCAAGAAGTTATCCTGCTCACACACAAACAAACAAACAAACAAACAAACAAACAGAGATCGTAGTCTAGGCGGAGATCGTAGGCCTGAGAGGAGGAGGAGTGTATTCTTACGCGGAGATCGTAGGCCTGAGCAGGAGGAGAATCGTCATCTAGGCGGAGATCGTAGGCCTGAGCAGGAGGAGATCGTAGTCTAGGTGGAGATCGTAGGCTAGGTGGAGATCGTAGGCCTGAGCAGGAGGAGATCGTAGGCTAGGCGGAGATCGTAGGCCTGAGCAGGAGGAGATCGTAGACCTGAGCCTAAGCCTAAGCCTAAGCCTAAGCCTAAGCCTAAGCCTAAGCCTAAGCCTTAGCCTGAGCCTGCCTTAGCCTAAGCCAGAGCCAACGCTTGAGCCTGAGTCTGTCGTGATATTATCACGTTTCTGTGCAAGTATCCATTTTTCTGTGCGAGTACACATTTTTCTGTGCGAATACCCATTTTTCTGTGCGAATACCCATTTTTCTGTGCGAATACCCATTTTTCTGTGCGAGTACCCATTTTCTGTGCGAATACCCATTTTTCTGTGCGAATACCCATTTTTCTGTGCGAATACCCATTTTTCTGTGCGAATACCCATTTTCTGTTCGAATACCCATTTTTCTGTGCGAATACCCATTTTTCTGTGGCCCGTACCGATTTTTCTGTGGTCCACCATTTTTAGCCCGTCTATCTGTCTGTCGGTCCCAGAGGCCACTTCCATGACAATCTGACCAGCATTTGAGTCAACGAGACGAGACGCCCAGGGCGCTTATTGGAGGATTTACGGTACCTACTATGTACATGTCCGTTCTGAGACTTCACGGTGTACCTAGGTAGTACCTGTACGTCGCACGTACGTACACCATAGTTATCGGTAGCTCAGTGTCAAGCATGCCGAACCTGAACATGTCCACCCACATGCAGGCGCGACACGTTGACTCTTCTGACTGCCGAGCCGATGCACGTGCTGATGTCGCGATTGCGATGTGCACAGAACAGAATGCCTAATGCAACAAAGACAGGGGGGGGGGGGGCGGGGCGGGCAATGAATGGTAGTTGAGCTGCTGGCTACGCGAGATGTAGATGGACGGCACATCCTATATACTAAGCGGCATAGAGTTTGTTTGTTTGTTTGTTTGTTTGTGTGTTTGTTTGTTTGTCCGGCCATTTTCTCTTGACACAGTTGACAGATCCTGGAGATCTATAGCTTAAACTGACCGTCGTGGGCTGGAAGGAATCCCCTCCTGTTTTAAAACTTTTGCAAATTACTAAATTCCACAAAATTCACGAAAATATCGACTGCACAGTACACTCTGAGCACTAAAGAGCGCCTACTGGTCATTTTCGTGGAAATTTCACACTGTCGTGTCACCAATCACTACTAAGGTGTCTCTGTGAGACTCCAATGTGTATTCAGAGGCATGGGAACAGGTTCGATGATAAATGCAGGCACTGGCAAGGGCGCAGTGTCAAGAGACTTTTGCTCTATCTGAAACCTCTTATGGGCTAAACACAAACACCTATATGCGAAGTTCAGTGTAATCAAAGGCACGGGAGCGGGCGCAATGGTAAAAGCAGGCACTGGCAGGGGCACAGTGTCAGAAGACATTAGATCTATCTGAAATTTCCTATGGGCTAAATGCAAGCATCCATGTCTTAGCTTCAGTGTATTCTGAGGCATAGGAGCTGGTGCAACCCTAAAAACAGGCACTGACAGAGGCACAGTGTCAAATGACTCTAGCCATCAGAATATCCTATGGGCTGTTGTGAGCATTGGCTGTGAACCATAGGCCAATACATGTTGTGAGCAGTGGCTGATTTCTATGGGTCGATACAAATGGCTCTGTTTCCAAATAGATATACAGTATCTCCTACTGGCTAAAGGCACTAGTCCATATTACTAAGCGGCCTAGAGTCTGTCCGTCTGTTTGTGGCTCTGCGAGCGCCATATCTCTAGACACAGTTGTCGGTTCGCGATGATCTATGGCTTAAACTGACCGTCCTGGCCTGTAGTTGTGCATGAAGGTTTGTGGACTTTGGTCGATGTCTAAATTCCAAAATATTTCGAAAATATCGACTGCGCCAGTACATTCTGAGCACAGAAGGCACCACACGCAGTGATTGACGTTTGATTTCGCGCCAAACGCACTTTACAGTGTCACCATTCATGACAGAGTTGTCGTTGTGACACTCCAAAAGTTTATTCGCAGGCACTGTGTGCACTGGCAGGGGCGCAGCATCAAACTGCTTTGGATCAATGTCAAATGTCTTTCGATCTATCTGAAATCTACTACGGGCTAAATCCATATGTCTACGGGCTAAAGCCAAGTGTCTATTGTGTATTTGCAGGAGTGGGAGCTGGTGCGACCCTAAATGTAGGCACTGGCAGGGGCACAGTGTCAAATGCCTTGAGATCGATATGAAATGTTCTATGGGCTAAACCCAATAGTCTACAGGCTAAACCCAAGTGTCCATTGTGTATTTACAGGCACGGGAGCTGGCGAGAGTCTAAATGTAGGCACTGGCAGGGGCACAGTGTGAAATGGCTTGATATCTATCTGAAATGTTCTACAGGCTAAACTAAGTTGTCTATGGGCTGACCCCAACACCATTGACTATTGAGATTCTCCTACGGGCTAAAGGCTCTAGTCCTCCCTACTAATCACGCGATCTCTGTTTGTTTGTTTGTTTGTTTGTTTGTTTGTGTGTGAGCAGGATAACTCTCGACAGCGGCGACGGATCCCGGACATGTATACATTTTCGGAACCGCCTTCCGCCGGGCACCATCTGGCCGAAGTTTGGTCTTGGGCCGCCGTCGAAATTCGGTCGAAATTCCGAAAATATCGTTTTTTTGGCACATTTTTGGCGCGAACTGCCGACTGCGGCGGCGGATCGCGACGAGCCGTGCATCAACGGAACCGCCGTTCGACGCTGCACCATCTGGCCAAGTTTGGTCTTCGGCCGCCGCCTAAATCGTCCGAAATTCGCGATATTCGGGCGAATTCGGCCGTTTTCGGAAGAACATTCTACGCAACAGCGATTACGATTCTGCCATAGTACGGCTTGCTTCGCTTTGAGACCCAACTTGCGCACCATTTGCTTTGCTTTTCCAGTTCGGTGTGAGACCCAACGTGATGACAATATGCTTTACACACTGTCAAAGCACCGTCAACACGGGGTTTCGTCTTCTGACCAAGAACGGCGCACGAGTCACGGGCGCAGGCGAAGCGCAAAACGTCGGTCTGTCTTCTGACCAACAACGGCGCACGAGTCACGGGTACAGGCGAAGCGCAAAACGTCGGTTTGTCTTCTGACCAAGAACGGCGCACGAGTCACGGGCACAGGCGAAGCGCAAAACGTCGGTTTGCCAGGTGCCACTGCACCGCGTCCGCTGCGCGACATCGGTCTCTGCAGGTGCAGGGCGTCAGCTACGCGACATCGGTCTCTGAAGTCTGAAGCTGCAGCACATCAGCTGCGCTACATCGGTCTCTGCAGGTGCAGGGCGTCAGCTAAGCGACATCGGTCTCTGAAGAGTGAAGCTGCAGCACATCAGCTGCGCGACATCGGTCTCTGCAGGAGCAGGGCGTCAGCTACGCGACATCGGTCTCTGAAGTCTGAAGCTGCAGCACATCAGCTGCGCTACATCGGTCTCTGCAGGTGCAGGGCGTCAGCTAAGCGACATCGGTCTCTGAAGAGTGAAGCTGCAGCACATCAGCTGCGCGACATCGGTCTCTGCAGGAGCAGGGCGTCAGCTACGCGACATCGGTCTCTGAAGTGTGAAGCTGCAGCACATCAGCTGCGCGACATCGGTCTCTGCAGGTGCACGGCGTCAGCTACGCGACATCGGTCTCTGAAGTCTGAAGCTGCAGCACATCAGCTGCGCCACATCTGTCTCTGAAGCTGCAGCACGTCAGCTGCGCGACATAGGTCTCTGCAGGTGCAGGGCGTCAGCTGCGCGACATCGGTCTCTCAAGCTGCACCACGTCAGCTGCGCGACATCGGTCTCTGAAGCTGCAGCGCGTCAGCTGCGCGACATCGGTCTGAAGGTGCAGCGCGTCAGGTGAGCGACATCGGTGTTTGAAGCTGCAGCGCGTCAGCTGCGCGACATCCGTCTCTAAAGCTGCAATGCGTCATCAACGGGCTATAGACCCTAGTCTACATTACTATGCTAGCTAGGCCTTTTGTCTGTCCGTCTGTCCGTCCGAGTACGCTTGCCTCCCTAGCACTTCGCCACGCGACGCTTCAGCATGCGCCTGCCTCGCCGGCACTTCGCCACGCGACGCTTCAGCACGCGCGCGCTAGGAAGCCAGCAGGACGCCAGCGGCGTCCCGCAGAGAAGCTCGCTCGCTTCGATCGATCGACCGCAGAAAATCAATCGCTGCACGGCCAGCGTCGCCTGTTGCTGCCTGCCTTCAACGCAGGCTTTGCCTGAACAGTACGGCAATGCACGGTAGCAGAGCCTTGCAAAAGCGAACAGTGCGGCAGTGCGCGGTACAGCAGAGAACCTTGCAATGTGCAATTGCAACAGAGCCGAACAGTACGACAATGCTCGCGCAGGCAATTCTAGCCGCTTCAGCGACTATTTCGCTTGCAACAGGACAGATCTTGCAACAGGACAGACTTTCTGCAACAGGACGCTGCAACAGTACAGACGTTACAACAGGATGGTCGCGCGAGGCGACCAGCGCCATTGGCTCGCAACAGGACAGACCTTCTGCAACAGGACAGATTTTGCAACAGTACACATCTTGCAACAGGACAGATCGTGCAACAGGACAGACCTTGCAACAGGACAGATTTTGCAACAGGACAAATCTTGCAACAGGGCAAATCTTGCAACAGGACAGACCCTGCAACAGGACAGATCTTGCAACAGGACAGACCCTGCAACAGGACAGATCTTGCACAGGACAGATCTTACAGCAGGACAAATCTTGCAACAGGACAGACACTGCAACAGGACAGATCTTGCAACAGGACAGACCCTGCAACAGGACAGATCTTGCAACAGGACAGGCCTTGCAACAGGACAGATTTTGCAACAGGACAGACCTTGCAAGAGGACAGATTTTGCAACAGGACAAATCTTGCAACAGGACAGATCTTGCAACAGGACAAATCTTGCAACAGGACAGACCCTGCAACAGGACAGATCTTGCAACAGGACAGACCCTGCAACAGGACAGATCTTGCAACAGGACAGACCTTGCAACAGGACAGACCCTGCAACAGGACAGACCTTGCAACAGGACAGACCTTGCAACAGGACAGACCTTGCAACAGGACAGGCCCTGCAACAGGACAGACCCTGCAACAGGACAGATCATGCAACAGGACAGATCATGCAACAGGACAGATCTTGCAACAGGACAGATCTTGCAACAGGACAGACCCTGCAACAGGACAGATCATGCAACAGGACAGATCATGCAACAGGACAGATCTTGCAACAGGACAGATCTTGCAACAGGACAGACCCTGCAACAGGACAGGACCTTGACAATGAACAGGACGGACGTTGCAGCGTGCGTGCGAGGCGACCAGCGCCGTTGTCTATCAACAGGACAGCCCTTGCAACGGACAGACCTTGAACAGGACAGATCATGCAACAGGACATTACGGCCATTGACGACAACACTCCATGCTATTCAGATCTCAGGAATTCTTCTGCAACAGGAAGGAACGGCTAGTGCATAACTGTTCAACATACGACTTATAGAAAGTGACGAAGGACGCCGTCTGGATGCCGAGTCTGCTGCGTCAATGGAGGAACGATTGGTGGAAGAGAACTAAATGCTATCTGGTTTCAGATGGCATGGCGTCCACACCATACACCGGCTGTTCGTCTTGTCACATTCTTTTGAGATCTTTGGTGGTAGCGTCGCTTATTCGTCCAGCGAATTGAAAGTTGGCCACAGTAATACTAATCGCTTAAGATTGTCAAAGAGGGGCAATGGCAACACGGGCGTCGAAATTTCAGCAGAGTACAGCGCTGACGCTGACTGCCCCCGTCACCGCCAATGGCGTCGCCGGATGTGTTTGAGCAGGCTACTGTACGCACTTCAAATCGGGAGACCATTCCTTCACCGCGCGATACTCTCCCAAAGCTTCACCAGTCGATTACCTCAAAAGGGCGAGCGACCAACTGAATGGCACTGAACTCTTATTTGGCACATGCTTGAGACGCCTGAAAGAAGCGACGGGGACACTGAAGCAAGCCGTGTTGTAGACGTGCGGTCACTTCTTTTACGGCGGGTGCGATTCTACGCGAATCCATATTTGTACTACTGCAGCTTTCGAATACAACGTGATCGCGAATACGGTACCCAGGAAGAGCCTTGCTGCGCGAGCTCTCGTCAACAAGGCAGCGCGCAGCGGAAGTGCGCCACTCGCGAAGCCACTTCCGAATGGGCAAGTCACCTATCTCCAAATAGCCACTTGCCGACGGTAATTACTCCACAGGTGTCGAGAACAATCATCTGCGCAGCTGCTGACGCTTAGGTTTCTTCTCGTCCACTGTACTTGTCATTCGGTGAACCGCAGTCTAAGTGGACAATGGCAAAATGAATTGTTTCCTAACCTTAGCGAGTGTGCTGCTCCTGTCGGCTGGAGGCCAGCAGGCGGCGGCCGACAGCGTGGTGGTGCAGACGAAGACGGACCAGAAGGAGATACCGCTGCCCCTGAAGGCCGCCATGATCAGCTATATTCGAGAAGACTTGGCCTACAAGAACAGTCCTTACGGCTTGGGTAAGCGGTGAGGGCCTGCACGCCTCTGGACCCTAGGGGCACTCATTCAGACTTTGGGGGCACTGGTTCAGAACTTGGGGGCACTCGTTTAGAATTTGGGGGCACTCGTTCAGAATTTGGGGGCACTCATTCAGACCCAACCGTCCCCTATAACTCCAGAACCGACTTGCTCACCAGAATAACATTGGTTGAACCGTATCATGCGAGTTTGCTCATAAACATGTTCAAACTGGTTCGAAATGAATTCCTAATTTGTTGATAAACTTGCTGATACACTCGCATACAAAAGCTAAGGCATTTTCTACCGCATGCAACAAGCCGTTGATGGGGGTGCTCAGCAACATGCGGTTATGTGTTGTTCTCTGTTTTCCCACACCATGCCTAATGGTGAGGTGACAACTTAGCCGACAAGAAGCTTCACAGGGTTCGTTGATAAACAGTCAGCGCGGCTTCTTAGGCGACATCACCATCCCGGCGATCGGCGTGGCCTGGGAGGACATTCAGGCGGACCCCGATCTTTTCTACCTGCACAACATGACCTTCCGGCTCGTCAACACGGCTGGCAATCCCAGAATCAGCGTCGGGTAAGTTTACGCACAAGGATACTTACTAGGTAGAATTCGAAACCTTTATCGTTTGACGTTACTCAATCCGGTCGCTCCGCTCTTCTCGTAGAGGCACGAACCGCACACCTCGTCCCAAGGCGAAGCTAAATTAGTATGTAGACACTGTTGTTGTATTGCTTTTGGCTTTGCAATCGGCTCCGTCAAACTGTTGGCAGTGGTCAGGAGCGCTCAATACAGGGTGCGCATAAAAAGTGAGAACACCCACTTTGCGGCCGCCGTTCTCAAGCTTGGCTCCATGTTTCAGGCCGAGTTTTGGACACAGCATACTACGTGGTGTTTTTTAATAATGTGCAAAATTTCAGACCATTTGATGCAGCGAACGACAAATTATACCAATTTCCGCAACGTCATGTCGAAAATCGGGTGCAACGACTTTTCAATGGAGAAGGACCTGCAGGAAGACGGTGTCCGCGTCGGAGGAGCTCCTCCTGACGTTCTCCATTGAAACGTCGTTGCACCCGATTTTCGACATGATGTTGCGGAAATTGGTGCAATTTGTCCTTCGCTTCATCAAATGGTCGGAAATTTTGCACATTATTCAAACACACGGACCACGTAGTAAGCTGCGTCTGAAATTGGGTCTGGAGCGTGGAGCCAAGCTTGAGAACGGCGGCCGCAAAGTGTGTGTTCTCACTTATCTACGCAACCTGTATATGTCACAGGCGATGGCCGTCTTCAGGCGATAGCCGTCTAGACGGCTGTCGCCTGGTCGATTCGGCCGCGGCCGTCTAGACGGCAATCGCCTGATGCGTCAGGCGATGGCCGTCTTTTCTTTCTCTGTATTAGTTTCGGACACAGTATATTCCTTCCAGTTCAGGCTATGCTTAGGCTCGCCCTGCGCCCACAGTTCACAAGAGTCTGTCGGCGTCGCAGTCTGGCGGGTCGAAGCTTAGGCTTAACGCGACCGGTGACCGATTTCAGGGCGCGCGGAGCGCGCCCTGAAGTTGGTGGTCGCGCTAAGCCTCAGCTGAGACCCGCCAGGCGCGACGCCGGCCGAGTTTTAGTGCAAACTGTAAGTGGAATAAACACTCATCCATTTACTTCACCTCCTGCTCAGGCCTGCTGTGCCCCTTCCCTGCTAGCGCTGGCGACAGCTTTCATTTTGAAGACGGCTGTTGACTGGTCCATCAGGCGATAGCCGTCTTTTCGAGCAGAAGACGGCCATCGCCTGACGCACCAGGCGATGGCCGTCTTTTCCCCGAGAAGACGGCCGCGGCCTGATCGACCAGGCGATAGCCGTCTAGACGGCAATCGCCTGAAGACGGCTATTGACTGCAACATATACATTGTAGTAAAATTCTTGTTGTGGGCTATGTCGACGAACCCGTAAACGACGGCGACGAATAAGTAAAGGGTGCCCATAGATCACAACCTTTTTGTTTTTCAACGAAATTCACCGAAATTTGCACATGACAAAGACACATGGAAAGAATCTTTTGTCTCTTAAATTGCATCAAATTCAACTGCGCCACCCACTAGTTACGGAGCTATAGTAGATGGACATTCTGATTGCTCTTTGAGCGAGAATATCCTCATAGCAAGTTCAGATAATGGCTTTTTGGCACTCCGCCGCTTGAAAAGCGAAGGAGTGCTATAGGAGCGGTAAAGCCCACAGTTAACACCAACAGGCCTGGCGCTCGCTACGAAGCACCTAGGGGGCCAAATTTTTTTTTTTAAAAGATAGCTTATGACGACGCGCAGCGTGCTCGGGGGGTGAAAAAATTTCGGCGGTGGAAGAATTTTGCGAAAATTCAAAAATTCAAATTTTTGCTAAGTAAAAAAAATAATCAGGCCAC
>JASAMZ010005877.1:0-10437 GCA_030248115.1 Linhomoeus sp. GSCO2_2 | reverse complement strand
AACACGGTGAAATAGAAAAGGGGTGGGGGCGGATCGGAAGAGGAGAAATGGAATGAAGGGGGGGGGCCTTAACAATACACACTATCAATCCATGTGAGTCGTTCACTCCTGGCAGTGGTGCTTGCCGACTTTGCGCGGGTGTGGAGACGAGAGGACCTCCAATGGGGCTAACTGGCAATGGCTGGAGCAGCGAGTAAGAGGCATTTGCTGAGGGAGCGGAACCACTCCTAGCAGTTCCCTTCTTGGCCAACAACTGCGCCAGTCGATCTGCACATAGAAACAACCAGTGTGCGTGCATGTTGGTGTGTATTAGAATGTTGCACCGAAATCGTTGAATTAGAATTGGCCTATTCGATCTGTTTGTGCGCCGTGATACAGTAGCACTCAGACAACTAACCAGGGCTGTAGTTGGCCTCTTCGAGAGAATTAAAAATTAGAATTAGAAATTAGAGATTAGAACTAGAATTGGCCCATTCGATCTGTTTGTGCGCCATGATACAGTAGCACTCAGACATCTAACCAGAGCTGTAGTTGGCCTCTTCGAGCAAGGCCATTGGATGCCAGTCGAAGGCGTCCTTGTCGAAATTGAAGCTCTCGTTCGAGTAGACGTGGTAGCGCCTGCCCCCATAGCTGCTGGCCATGACCAGGTGGCGCTCCTCGCGAGTGCGCAAGCCAGTCTGCGCCTTCTCCGCCTCCTCGTACTTCTTCTTGAATAGGTCGATCTTGGCCGCCAACTGCTTCTCCACCTCGTCCCTGACGGCATTCACCTTGCCCAAGACGGTCGTTACTTTCAGACGGGCCAGGTACTGCAACAAAATGGTACAACGTTGACTTGTTTCGGACGTGGCGTGGTGACCCAAATATCATCTGCAGTTCGCTTCGATGCTAGCAACAATGGCAACGTGCGGATTGCAGTCGATCGACTTTGGAAAGGCATGGCATCCTTTCCTTCGCCTCCCCCCCCCCCCCCACCACTCCCAAACAAGCTGTCACTACTCACGTCCCGCCGTTTGAGAGAGGGGTCGTTCTTCTGGGCCGCCCGAACCATTTTGAGGAAGTCAAGCCTTGCCTGGCGTCGCTGGCCGCGCTGCATGGTTCCTGAAATGGGCGTTTCTCCACACAGTGTATCAACAGCAAACAAATTACAGGTACTGCATATTCCTTTCACTCTACCTGGTTTCTTCTTGGCCATCGCCGCCACTTTGGCTTGAAGAAGGCGCCCCTTAGCAGCAGCGAACACTTCCCCTTCTCCCCAATCACGTGTTCTCGCCAAGGCCTTCGCTCTGAAGTACTTGGCTCGGTTCCGGGAGTGCCTGGTCAGCTTTTCTGATAGAACGAATGCTCTCGATCTCTTGTATTCCTCCATTTTGCGCAGTTTTTTCTCTCTGTAGGGCCACGTCCCTGTGGTGCTCTTGGCGGGGCTGGCCTCGCAAGACGTGGTCTCGCGGTACCGCTTCCTCTGCCTCTGCTTCACAGGGGACTGGTTCTTGGAGTAGTGAAGCCTCTGTTTCTTCTTCAGAGGAGACGCGTTCTTAGAGTAGAACCTTCGGATGGCCTCACGGTGTTTCTGTTTTAATGGGCTGGCTCCCTTCTGCCAGCGCTCCCTGTTTCGCCACCGCTTCTTGGCACTTCTGCGGAGACGGCTCCAGCTGGATGGGCTGATTTTCAATTGGCTTTCCCGGTTGGGAGACGTCAGAGAGTCGTTCTCGTTCGCCTGCGTCTTCTTGGGCGACGGCGTAGCTGGCTCGGGCTTGCGCCGCTTTAGCTTCAACAATTCCATCTGCCGAACTGTGGGCACTGTAGCGGCGGTGGGATTGGCCTTCTTCCCACGCCTCAAGCGTGGAGGAGTGGATGGAACAGCAAAGGTGTCGTCGCTGGATCTCTGCGCTGGAGACAACCGTTGGTCGCCCCATCTTCTATCGTCTTGCCGAACAGACGAGGACCGCCTTCGGCTAGAAATCGGCGTCGAAGCAGCAACAGCCTCTGTCAGTAGAGGCCGGCCAACCAGACTAGTGTTTGGAGACGACTGGATCGAGAAGACCGCACTAGCCGATGATGGAGAAGAGCAAGAGGGGTGGTTCAAGTTCGAAAGGTCCGAGAGAATCGATCTCCTCGCCTTTTCCGACCGCAGAGACGGGGAGAAAGTTGGGGACGATCGACTGTCGTCAGCAGCTGCGCCGCTACCACTGAAGCTCTCGTCCCGCTGAATGGTGCACACTTTACGATAGATGCGCGCCAGCTGCCAACAACCAAACCTCAGCCGACATTCGCGGTTTAAAACGTGGCAAAATTGACTTCACATACTCCCTCTAGGCGAAACGCCCGGCAGAAACGAAATCGACGACGACGAGCAAACACACAAATAACTACAGCCGACATTCGCGGCTTAATTTCCAATTCTCAGCGCAAACCTTTATACAAACGACCAACCATAAACGAGAGGGACGAGTCTGCCTCTTCGCTTGGGCCGCATGGCTGAAGCCCAGTAGACGATGATTCGGCCTCCAGTCCCGGCTCGGACGCCCTCGATGACGACAGCAGCTCGCTGGCCAGCCGTTCGAACGCTGCCTGGACGAAACATCACAAATGGCTTCCGCATTGGGAATGCATGAAAATTCAATATTGCATCATGAAATTTGGGACTAGGGCTGAATTACCGAAAAAGTAAAGGGTTCCACAATTTGGCACATATTTTCGCGATTTTAAAATGCCACAGCGGAAGAGTATAGGCGTACTTCGATGAAAGCGTACTTCGTTTCAGGTCACAGTCCAACCGCCGAAACAATCTAAGCGATCGTCAAGGTTTACCTTCGCCTCGTTGGCTGAGTAGCCCAGTTTCGCTTTCATTGCGCGACAGCACTTCTGCTTTCGTCTGGCAGGAGGCTCTCTTTGAAAATATTCGAATAATTTCTGCTCTTCCGAAGTTCTCTCCATTTTGGATTCCCTTCTGGACTACGTCTTTCCTACCTGAATGGCTTCTGAAAACGCCCGGACGCAAAATTGCGGGGGTTGTGGTGATTTGAACGCGGCGGCTTTAGCGCGAAGCCAATAGCGATACTACGCCCCACCGCGCTCAAACCAAACACCAATATTGCGGTTCAGTAACGTATTCCACAGAAGAGCATTTATAGAGTAGCATAAGCTAAGCATAGAATAGCAATAGCAAATTTCGCTGTTTATAATGCTGGAGCGCCATCAGCGAAGCCTCACTCTACAGCATTTGCCAATTATTGCGCCAACAGTTAGAAGACTCTACTGTCTGACAACGAATGGACAACCTTACCATAGTCATGATACTGATAGGACGCACCGGGCGTCGAATCGTTATTGTCAGATGATTCCTTTGCGCGCTAAAGCGCCTCCATCTTGAATATGGTAGCAAGGTCGTTTAAACGGAGCGTAGACCATGTACGGTTGTGATGATTCGTCTGTTCTCAACCATTGCGTTGTTGTGTTGTTGTTGTCTCAACCAATGTTTTACACATTTATTCACCCTATGGTGGTCTAGACCGGATCACTTCGATTGGCGCTCCAGCATGCGCCAGTAGAGCTCGGCCGTCTGGAGCCAAGCCCCGGATTGGTACCGGATCTGACCTTTGTGCATCCATATCTCAAGAACCATACAACCTAGAAAGATGAAATGTTTTACACATTTATTCACCCTATGGTGGTCTAGACCGGATCACTTCGATTGGCGCTCCAGCCTGCACCAGTAGAGCTCGGCCGTCTTGAGCCAAGCCCCGGATTGGTACCGGATCTGACCTTTGTGCATCCATATCTCAAGAACCATACAACCTAGAAAGATGAAATGTTTTACACATTTATTCACCCTATGGTGGTCTAGACCGGATCACTTCGATTGGCGCTCCAGCGTGCACCACCAGAGCTCGGCCGTCTTGAGCCAAGCCCCGGATTGGTACCGGATCTGACCTTTGTGCATCCATATCTCAAGAACCATACAACCTAGAAAGATGAAATGTTTTACACATTTATTCACCCTATGGTGGTCTAGACCGGATCACTTCGATTGGCGCTCCAGCGTGCACCACCAGAGCTCGGCCGTCTTGGAGTCGGGACTTAGCCAAAATTTCGGCCATTTTTTTGATCGGGGCCTACGACCGCAATACTCAACCGATCTCGGCGATTTTTTAATACAAAAGTTCCTACTACTAGGCGATTCTAACGAGCCATCAACCACTCTTCTAACTGGTACCGTTCGCGAGAACGAGGCCGAAAACATGGCAATCAGTATAAGATCGGTTAATTTTTCGACAGTTTTCATTTAATATCTCGGGAACAACTCAACCGATTCGGCTGAAATTTTAGCACAATACTTCTTGTTACTATGAACAATTATGCTGAAAATTTCAGCCCGATCGGTTAAGTGTACCTATATGACGTAGTACTAACCCCTAGTCCCCGGGGGCGCACTGGCCTCCGGCCGAACAAATTGGGTTGAGCGCTGACGCGCTCAACCCGATATTACTGAAGTGGTTTGTTTAGTATTGCGTACACGCGCGCACACGCACAAACACGCACGCACGCACGCACCTACGAACGCACGTACACACGCACGCACGGACGCAAGCACGCACGCACGCACGTACGCGCAGGCGCACGCGCACCTTCATGCGCGCGCGCGCGCACACACACACACACACGCGCGCGCGCTCACACGCATACGCGCACGCGCACGCTCACACGCACACACACGCACGCACCCACGCACGCACCCACTCACGTACCCACGGACGCGCCTACGCACGTACGCACGTACACACACACACACACACACACACACGCACGCACGCACGCACGCACGCACGCAAGCACGCACCCACTCACGCACCCACGCACGCGCCTACGCACGTACGCACACACGCACGCAGGCACGCGCGCGCGCACGCACGCACGCACGCATGCACGCACACACAAACACACACACACCAACTGTTTGAATTTTGAACATAATTTTGAATTGCGCGCCATTTCGGCGCTTTCATATTGGCTTGAACTAATTGTAATATTGCTAAAATAATATCTAAATGCAGGCAAAAGCTCGATGAAAACCAGGGAGGCCCTTCCGCGTGTCAGGCGTCTGGCATGTGGGTGCACATAATGGCTTCGTCTCAAGCTCTTGCTCTGTCCGCCCAGCAGATCTCCTGAACCCTTCCTTTTAACGACATTTGCTGGGTCAGTACAATGATTCGTCATTGTCGAGCTTTCAAACTGTACACAATTTGTAACAATGGAAATATGAAAGTTTCAAAGACAATGATACAAGCTGCCTAGTTACACGCTTTCTCTTGAGATGAAGAAAGCATGATCGCAGCTGTTGTGCTGACCGCGCCCTTCAAACAAGGGAAGCAAGTGCGCTAGTGGAGGGAGGTGATCGGAGACTGCTGTAGCTTTCCATCCTGACACTGTGTTGGAACAAAATGTCAGAGTTGTCAAGTCAAAGTTGAAAAGTAAGTTTTGTAAAGACACAATTTTGGAGAATTTGCGATTTTATTGACTGCCAGCTTAGCGTTTAGCACTTGTGAATTTTGATTTTACGGCAGAGGTTACAAAGTCGCGGGTTTCTTTTGTTTGCTTTTGCGGAGTTCCTTTACAGTAGGACGTTAATCTTGTCAACACAGTTTCACTTTGTATGTTGTTCATTTTCACATGTTACATTACAGACGACCGACAAAGGGGAGCGCGACTGCCTGCTGCGTCTGTTGAGCAAGCTGATACTATGCCGCGTGAGAAAATCCCAGATTTGCTGGATGTTTGTCTGTGGATTCGCCAATTTTGATACGAATTTCCTCAGGACAACGTGCGTCAAATGATCAACGCAGGGTTGGTGTCCCATTTGGTGGATTTGGCCACTTTGGCGCACCTGCACGTTTCTAGAGCGCCCACTCCTAATCAGGTATCCTTGTTTTTGAAATTTATTGTAATAAACGTATTCAACATAGTTTGCATTAATTTCCAATAGCAGCCATTATATCAAATTGGAGGGACTTGCGGGAGATATGCAATAGTGCATACAGTTGATCGTGCATTATTCAAAATCTATCTTGCATTAATTTTCAACAACAGTGATTTTATCAAATTTATTAGATTTGTATGATTGGTGCAATGATGTATACAATAAATCGTGCAGATGTGGAAGTAATACCTAGATTAATAAAACTTGATTGGAAGAGCAATTGTTTGAATGAAGTAATGAAAAGTGCAGGTAATGGTGAATTATTGAAACCCGTTTTGAAATAAAGATAAAATCGAATTAATTTTGGTGAATTAAATTTTATTTTCAGACCAACACGATAGAGGCGTCGGCGGAAATGACGCGCGAAGGGGCCAAAGAGTGGTATTACGCCGCCGGCGACGGAAAGAGGGAGGGACCCGTCAGTCTTGAGGAGGTATACGCTTTACATTTGTGAATTTAATGTACAGTTTGGAATATTTTTTGTGAAGGTGTTGCATAGTTGTGTGGTTTGGTGGGATTTCCTCTATTATGGAACTGGTTTGGACATTGTCACGTTTGTCCGGTCTTTTTAAAAGGATTGAAAAATCGTGAACTTTTTATTTGTATTGTAATAATCCCGCTTATTTTCCAGCTCAAAACTCTCCACACAGAAGAGGCCGTTTTCGGGCGCACCCAAGTCTGGGCTCAGGCTAGTCGTCGAAACTTTTTGACTTTGAAAAGGATACAAATTTAAATTTTTTTTCAATCTCAGGGCTTGGAAGGCTGGAGACCCATGCAGAATGTCTGCCAACTCAAGTGGTCGCTTCTAGCCTCTGGGACCCAAGCCATGAACGAGACACAATTGGCCGTTTTGTCACTGGATATGCTCATCAAAATCTGCCACTACTACCCTAGCAGGTGGGGAAAATTTTTGGATTTTTAGTGTGATGGTTCGGTTTTCGTGAGTTTCAGAAGAAAACTCGCTGGCGATGTCGTGATCCGCACCAACCATACCCCGCAATCGATATGACAATATTTGGTTTTCGAAATGCACAAGAATTGCAACATTTTTGTGCATTTTGAAAGAATTGTGAAACTCCATTCCATAACAATGGCTTCGGCAATATTGAAAACAGAATAGCTTTGTTTACTCGCCCTCTATCACAAATTTGCGCGGATGTACACATTGTTGTTGACTAAGATTTTTCAAAATTTTTGTTTTTCGAGCACTTTTTTCTCAGAATTCACCACATTCTAGAGACGAGGACCAGTGCGTGGTTCGTCCCGTTCCCAAAGTGAAGAAAATCCTCTCGCAACCCAACCACATGCCCCACGTGGTGCAACTTTTGTTGACATTCGACCCACAACTGGTGGAGAGAACCGCTCAACTGCTCTATTTGGTCGTGCAGGTGGGTGCGTTGTGTCGTGATTATTGATCGATGATGAATGGGGAGACAGGGGAGTTGGGCGCCCCCCCCCCCTCCTCCCCGTAGCTCCACCTACCGGGTGTTTTTTTTAATTCAGCAAATCGGAAATCTTAATAACTTTTGCGTGAGTTAACCTAGACGGACGAAACTTGCACACGATAGACACAAGACTATGCCATTACATGTGTTACCAAATGCCATTATTTAGCTTCAAACTCCACAAGTTGCGGGGGATCAAAGTTGGGGTCCAAGATTTCTTTGAAGTGCCCGACTGGAAAGCCTAGAACTCAAGCAATAGGCGGCATCTTTTCACGTGACTTGCACCATCATATGCAAAAGAAAATGAGCTTTCACATGCCGCAAAAACCAACTCTGTAGATAATATAACGTCAAAGTTACAGCTCGTCGAAGTTGGCTAAGAAGTGCCGTCGCGGGGGCTTTCGGTGCCGAGGAGTGACGCAAGTGGGAGGAGCTTACGCGACGGCACTTCTTGGCCAACTGTGACGAGCTGTAACTTAGGCGTCATTTTAACTACAGAGTTGGTTTTTGCGGCACATGGAAGCTCATTTTCTTTTGCATATGATGGTGCAAGTCACGCGAAAAAGTGTCGCCTATTGCTTGAGTTCTAGACTTTCCAGTGGGGCACTTTCAAGAAATTTTGGGCCCCAACTTTGATCGCCTGCAACTTGTGTAATTTGAAGCGAAATCATGCCATTTGGTAACACATGTAATGGCATAGTCTTTGCGTCTATCGTGTGCAAGTTTCGCCCGTTTAAGTTAACTCACGCAAAAGTTATTGAAATTTCCGATTTGCTGAATTAAAAAAACACCCGGTATGTGAACATGATGGGGGGGTTGGATCCGTGCCCCCTCCTACAATGAGTGCCCCTCTAATACTCTCCCTTTACGTCCCCTTCTGGTTCCGAACAAGCGCCTCTTTGTTTGAATAAGCATCCAGCATAGAATGCCCCTACTTGACGCCGCTTTTGAGTAACCGCCCCTGAAATAAACACCGAGTTCTGTTCTCTAATGTGTTATTGTGTTTTGGTTTGTTTCTCTCTTTCTCTCTCTCCTTCCTTTCTTCATGCACACAGTTTCCCTCAAGATACTCCTCACATATCATTCCCCCAACTCAGGACAACCCCTTCGTGTCTCGGCTCTATCTGACCGGAGTGTTCTTCTTCATACTGATGTACACGGGCTCGAATGTGCTGCCCATAGCCAGATTCCTACACTACACACACATGAAGCAGGCCTACAGGGCGCAGACCGTGAGTGGGGTTAATTTTGTGGTCAATTCTTTATGAAATTTGAGGGATTTTGGGGATTTTTGGGGATTTCTAGTGGTTTTGGAGCGTTGTGGTGGGGATGAGCCAACAGCACTCAATTTTGTGACTTGCGGGGTTTTGGACTTGGGCTGTATTTTGGGTTGTGATGTCGACCAGTTTTCAAATTGTGTAGTTATATTGTTCGGCGTATTACTGCCACGGAATACTGTGACGTTCGATTGCTAAACTTGTGTAGCTTTGAATTCGAGTCAAAAAGTTCGTAATTCCAGTCTGTTTTTAATGCAGTCTAATATTTTAGTTGATTTTATTTTGATTTTCAGACCAATATTTAAATTTAATTCGGACCAATATTTCAATTCAATTCAGATTAATATTTAGATTTAATTCAGACCAAAGCGGACGCAGTCATAGCGCAGAGTGTGCTAGGGCCGCTGTTGCCTGAAGCTGCAGTGTACTACCTGTTGAATCACGGCAGCGAGAAGTATGCAGAGGTGGTTTTAGGCGAATTCGACAACCCGGAAGTCATTTGGAATGGCGAGATGAGGTGCTTTGTAATTGATTTTAATTGAATTTAGTTTTTTATTTGAATTTTGATATAACTTGTGCAAAATGCGAAATTCTTTGCGCCTGCGCGCGTTTTCTGAAGTTTTTTTTACGATAGTTTAGTCTGGGTGAACGAGTCTTGTGGTTTGTGATCTCTCTAGAAGAGTAGAAAATTTGCCCACAAAAATCCCTATATTACGTTTTAATGTGATATAAAACTCTAAATAATTTTTTTTGAGGTTTGGTTTACGTTTTCAATTCATTAAAGTCGTATCAAAATTTCCAATTCATTGTAGTGTAGTGGCAAAATGTCCAGTCCTGTGTACATGAATTAATGCAGTATCAAAACTTGCACTCTTTCTTTAAACTATGTATCCCATCCATACAATCCTTATCCAAATTCCTCTTCAATACGTCTCAAAATTTCCCACAAATTCCACTTCCGAATCTCAGACGTCAAATGATCGAGAAGATCGCTTCGCACGTGGCTGACTTCTCTCCCCGTCTACCCAGCAACGTCAAGGCAATCTACCAATTCTGCCCAATAGCACCAATTGCCTATCCGCAATTGGAAGACGAGCTATTCTGCCACATTTACTATTTGAGACACCTCTGTGATACGAGCCGATACCCGGACTGGCCCATTTTGGAGCCGGTAGGGTAATAGAATTGGAGATTCAAAAATTTCAAAAATTAAGTATACACTTTGAACATTAGAATTGCGAGAGTGAAATTTGAAAGTTTAGTAATAGGTGAAGTGATCAAGCATTAATATTCGAACACTAAAATGTAAGATTTGGAAGTATGAAATCTCAAATGAAATTTGAAAAATTCACATGGGAAATGTTGAAGCATAACTAAAATTCCAACTGCAAGGTGGGCGCATGTGGCAAATTTTGTATTTGCAGTGACAGACAGTCATCTTGTAACATATGTTTTCCCTTTCCATTTCTAGGTTGGCATTTTGCAATTATTGTCAATACGCCAAAGTGATAAAAATTGACACAAATTGTCACAAGTAATTCACAAAATACCTTTCTCATCTCCCACTCAAGCGCAACAGCAAATGGCAATTCCATAGCACCCTGTACCAAGAATAATATTTTCAGGTGACCTTCCTAAAAGCCTGCCTGACAGCTTGGCATGAGGAAATCGAGAAGAAACCACCCAGTATGTCAGTTGAGGAAGCCTGTCAAACGCTCAACATTACACTGGACGCCGCAGA
>JASAMZ010005876.1:0-18696 GCA_030248115.1 Linhomoeus sp. GSCO2_2 | reverse complement strand
GCCACCGGACCACAGGGTCCGGTGGTGAATGGTCCACACTCCACCGGATATGTCACATATCTTACTTCGGTGCCACGGACGGACGCACACACACATACAGACATTGTCATACGTACACATACACCTCGCCGCGCTGAGGCGCGGCGAAAAAACCCGGTATAGTGTCACGCTGCTACATTGTCGTGTTGCCACCTCGCCGACGATGCCGTCGCTACAATGTCGCGCATCGTCCGTCGCCGCGTCGCCCGGTGACGCTTAATGAAGAAGAAGCTGGAAAATGCGCCGTAGCGCATGAATTCACCAAATCGCAGCCGTGACCCATGACTACAGTGGGGCCATCGACAACGGGTCAGCTGGTTATGCCCTGACGCCATGCCTACGAGTCTGTATTTGCGGTAGTATTGTTCGGCACATTTTGATCGTTTTCCATTTGTTGATTGCTTTCACTGCTTTCGTGTCGCTTTGGCGGCGTTGTTCTTGACGTTTTGTTTCTTTTGTGTCTTAGCGTCAGCGTTAGGTTGAGTGTTTTGGTTAATTCATAGGCAACGATCTATCTGTTTGGTGGGCGTATCGTCTGAAGTTATTCATCTGTAGATTTTGTATTCTTTCTTCTTTCTCTCCTCATACTCCTGTTTGGCCGTCCGGGCGGTTTTACTATCCCTACACGCGTTTTGCCACGGGCGGTCCAAAGCGCCGATTATCGATTAGCGAGCGGCTTTGGCGACGTCTGTCGAGCAGCGATCGCGCGTTCGGCCACGTCAGATTATCATCATTCTGAGCCTCAATTTCTCTCTTCTATTCAGGGGGCGGGGCGCCCCGCGGGGAGAAACGTCCTTAGCGATCGTCTAGATATGTAGAATACGTTGCCTCGCCATCGTCTGAATCTGACGGTGCTACGGACGGACATAGTACGCCAACCTCTCGTGGGGTGTCGCTTGACTAAGGCCGGCCGAGAAAACTGGCGGCAACCGACCAATTCAAAACTCATCCGAATTCACTCCTTTGACGACATCAACAAACGAACGAAACCTCTCGAACAGGCCAATACCCAGCTTCTTAATCCAACTACCAAAGTAGTCAGCAGCCACTTGAAAGCCGCATTGTATCTTGTCGTGAACAGCACGTAGAAGAGAATGCCACAGCTGCAGTTGGCATCGGAAGCCAGCCGATAGACAGATTTGCTCCTCTTACGCTGCCCATACAGCATCTTGACCAGCCGGCCCCTCCAAGGAAAGGGCAGAGCTCTCCAGCGAAAGAACTGAAAGAAGAAGACGACGAGACTGCAGGTGCAGATGATGGAGAAGCAGACGAGATTGAGGCCCGTGGAACCCAGCAACAGCCCCAAGTGTCGTCTGATCATCGCCCTTCGCTCCAGCAGCGACGCCTGAAGCGGACAATCGTCTTTGTACTAGAGTTCGTGCGGGATCCTGGAAATGGGATCCCGACGCATTTTCCCAATCCCAATCCAGCTACGCATTTTGAAATAATCGCAATCCTGATCCCGCATTTTTTCGCCCGCCCTCAGGCGGCCGACACCATACGAGAGCTCGGCGTGCGTGCGTGCGTGCGTCTGTGCGTCCGTGCGTCCGTCCGTCACGCTCTCAGATCTCGGCGTTGGAAAGTCGTAGAGAGACGCTCTTGGACTCTATGGATAGGACTCGACTCACTTATTAATTAGTAATATGGGGTGTCGAGACTCAAAAATTTGAATTTCTCGAGTTACAGTAACCCGAAGGTCCAAAACGCAAAGCGGCTCTAACTCGCTCGTCTTACGTCGTAGAGCGGCGGTCGACACGTCAGGTGAAAGCTCTCGACGTGCTTTTTCATGCGGCAGCAACAAGGTTTTCAATTACGCAAACACGCACCGCTGAAAACGCCATTCTTGGCATTTTGACGTTAAAATCGCTCTAAGGCGCTCAACTTGCGTCGTAGAGAGACGATCTTGAGCTTTTTGGATAGCTCCCGACTCACTGATCATTTGTTCTCCCATTGGTCGGAACTCAAAAGTTTGAATTTCGCGAGTTACAGTAACTCGAAAGTGCAAAGCACAATACGGCCCTAACTCGCCCGTCTTACGTCGTAGAGCGGCAATCGACACGTCAGGTGAAAGCTCTCGACGTGCTCTTTCATGCGGCCGCAAAACGTTTTTCAATTACGCAAACACGCACCGCAGAAGGCGCCATTCTCGAGATTTTAACACTAAGATCGCTCTTTGCTACATGCAGAAGTGCTACACGGTTTGATTGCTCGTAGTGCGCTCTTTTGTGCTCTGTCAATTGCTTGCCAAAGCTTTTACAAGTTTTTGTCACTTTTTTAAAAGCGTTGCTTGACAGAGGGATGTTCTTGCTCTAAAAGCCAAATCGCGGGCGAAATCAATATTGCTATGCAATACCCTCTTGCGTAGAGGGGGCTCATGAAGCGGAGCATGCGGGCGAAGAACTCTCGCACTCTCTGCAGAAAGAATGCAACTCTTTGCAATGTCAGTCAGAATACAAACTCAACTTTTTAATACCGGAGCTTGTTTAAAACTAGCAATCTCAATCCCGCATTTTGAAATATTCGCAATCCCGATCCCGATCACCCATTTTGAACAACTCGCAACCCCGTACCCAATCCTGCCGCCACATTTTGAAAACTAGCAATCCTGATCCTGATCCCGCTCCCGAATTTTAACAAGATTAGTAGACGGGGGCAAAGCCAAAGAATTTTGGGAGGTAAAGAAGCTCACAACGCAGGATACCAACCAACCAATGATCAGCACGGCCTTCTGGTCACTCCTATCGCAAAACTAGGAAATTTTCCTAATTTTCCTATCGCAAATTCGGAGTCGCAACTCTCTTAAAGCCCACATTCGACAACACGCCTAGCTTCAGCTGCGGACCCGCAAAGCAACAAGTGGTCATTCCCGAGTCAGACCTGATCAATTCCAGAAGTGGTGGCTGGTGCAGCCCACTTGGCGTACTTGTAGCGAAATCGCACCACGTAGTACAGCTGCATTGTGAACAGACTCATCACAAAGACTAGGTGTCCTCCCCAGGCGACGCAGTGCGCTAAGATGAACGCCCAGTGCGGCAGTGAATAGCCAGGTCGGTCCAGGTTTGCTTGCAGGAACATTGGGGCGCCCAGTAGAAGGTACAAGCCGTATGTGGCGCCAATTGCGCGCATTGTTACAACGCGGGGACGTTGGATGGTCAAGAAATGGTAGTCGTCCTCCAGGGCTGCCGCTCGCTCCTTGGCCAATAGAAGTAATGACACTTGGTTGAAGGCCAGAAGGGGGTTGTCCAAATAGAGGGCGACCTGCGACGGCATTCACTGTTTTAGGGTTACTGCAGTTGCGGCATTTGGTGCCAGCTCCTAGTATGAGCTGCGTAAAGCAAACGTTTGGGGCGAACAATTGTGTAGGGGCGACACTAAGTACACCATAGCTCAGTTGCCTACCTACCCTATATCGCGGGTGTTCTGCAAGAAGGAGCCAAGTCGACATTTTTCAGTCTTTCGAGTTTTTTCGCCCGCCCTCAGGCGGGCGACACCCTACGAGAGCTCGGCGTGCGTGCGTACGTACGTCCGTCCGTCCGTCCATGCGTGCGTGCGTGCGTGCGTAACGCTCTCAGATCTCGGCGTTGGAAAGTCGTAGAACGGAGATTTTGGGCTCTACGGATAGGTCTCGACTCACTGATCATTCAGCTAAGAGGTTTCGAAATTCAAAAGTTTGAATTGCGCGCGCTACAGTAACCCGAAGGTCAAAACGCAAAACGGCTCTACCTCGCTCGTCTTACGTCGTAGAGCGGCAATCGACACGTCAGGTGAAAGCTCTCGACGTGCTCTTTCATGCGGCTACACAACTTTCTTCAATTACGCAAACACGCACCGCTGAAAACGCCATTCTCGGGATTTTGACGCTAAGATCGCTCAACTTGCTCAACTTGCGTCGTAGAGAGACGATCTCGAGCTTTTTGTATAGCTCCCGACTCACTGATCATTTGTTCTCCCATCGGTCGAAATTCAAATGTTTGAATTTCGCGAGTTACAGTAACTCGAAAGTGCAAAAGCACAAAACGGCTCTAACTCGCTCGTCTTACGTCGTAGAGCGGCAATCGACACACCAGGTGAAAGCTCTCGACGTGCTCTTTCATGCGGCTACACAACTTTATTCAATTACGCAAACACGCACCGCTGAAAACGCCATTCTCGGGATTTTGACGCTAAGATCGCTCAACTTGCTCAACTTGCGTCGTAGAGAGACGATCTCGAGCTTTTTGTATAGCTCCCGACTCACTGATCATTTGTTCTCCCATCGGTCGAAATTCAAAAGTTTGAATTTCGCGAGTTACAGTAACTCGAAAGTGCAAAAGCACAAAACGGCTCTAACTCGCTCGTCTTACGCTGTAGAGCGGCAATCGACACACCAGGTGAAAGCTCTCGACGTGCTCTTTCATGCGGCTGCAAAACTTTGTTCAATTACGCAAACACGCACCGCTGAAACGCCATTCACGGGATTTTAACACTAAGATCGCTCTAACTCGCTCAACTTGCGTCGTAGAGAGACGATCTCGAGCTTTTTGGATAGCTCCCGACTCACTGATCATTTGTTCTTCCATTAGTGGAAATTCAAAAGTTTTAATTTCGCGAGTTACAGTAACTAGAAGGTGCAAAAGCACAAAAACGGCTCTACCTCGCTTGTCTTACGTCGTGGAGTGGCAATCGACACGCCAGGTGAAAGCTTTCGACGTGCTCTTTCATGCGGCTACAAAACTTTGTTCAATTACGCAAACCCACACCGCAGAAAACGCCATTCTTGCGATTTTTACACTAAGATCGCTCTTTGCTGCATGCAGAAGTGCGACACGGTTTGATTGCTCGTAGTGTGCTCTTTTGTGCTCTGTCAATTGTTTGCCAAAACTTATACAAGTATTTGTAACTTTTTTAAAAGTGTTGCTTGAAAGAGGGATGTTCTTGCTCTAAAAGCCAAATCGCGGGCGAAATCAATATTGCTAATGCAATACGGGGGCGGGGGCTCATGAATATATTGCGAAGCGGGGGCTCATGAAGCGGAGCATGCGGGCGATGAACTCTCGCACTCTCTGCAGAAAGAACGCAACTCTTTGCAATGTCAGTCAGAATACAAACTCAACTTTTTAATACCGGAGCTTGTTTCGCCCGCCCTCAGCCGGGCGAACCCCTACGAGAGCTTATCGTCTGTTCGTGCGTGCGTGCGTCCGTTAGTCACGCTCTCAGATCTCGGCGTTGGTAAGTCGTAGGAAGGCGATCTTGGGCTTTATGGATAGCTCTAGACTCACTGATCATTCAGGTAAGAGGTTTCGAAATTCAAAAGTTTGAATTTCGCGAGTTACAGTAACTCGAAGGTCAAAACGGAAAACGGCTGTAACTCGCTCGTCTTACGTCGTAGAGCGGCGTGCGATAGGTCAACTAAAAGGTCTCGACGTGCTCTTTCGCTTGGCATTAAACGTTTTCTTAATTACGCAAACACGCAACACGAAAAGCGATATTCTCGCGTTATTAATGCAGAAATCGCTCTAACTCGCTCAGCGTGCGTCGCAGCGAGACGATCTTGAGTTGAATGGATAGCTCTCGACTCACTGATCATTTGTTCTTCTATTGGTCGAAACTCAAAAGTTTGAATTTCGCGAGCTACAGTAACCCACAGGTTTAAAACGCGAAACTTATCTAACTCGCTCGTCTTCCGTCGTAGAGAGACGATCTTGAGTTCGTTGAATAGGTTTCGGCACACTGATAATTCCGTTAAGAGAAGTCGAAATTCAAAAGTTTGAATTGCGCGCGCTACAATAACTTGAAGGTCCAAAACGCAAAACGGCTCTAACACGCTCGTCTTACGTCGTAGAGCGCCGTGCTTTATAGGTCAACTAAAAGGTCTCGACGTGCTCTTTCAATTGGCGTGAAAAATTTGTTAATTGCGCAAACACGCACCACGCAAAGCGACACTCTTGCGTTTTTAGCATAGAAATCGCTCTAACTCGCGCAGCGTGCGTCGTAGAGAGACGATCTTGAGTTGCTGGACAGCTCTTGACTCACTGATGATTTGTTCTTCTATTGGTCAAAACTCAAAAGTTTGAATATCGCGAGCTACAGTAACCCAAAAGTTCAAAAGGGTGCCGTGTTAAATAGCAAAGATATGCACCACGCAAAGGACGAGTTAACACAGGGTATTGTCACGTTCAACCCAAAAGTTTAAATGGGTGCCGTGTTAAATAGCAAACATAGCTAATTCAAGCCGTCTTAAAATCGCGAGAATGGCGTTCAAAAGGGTGCTATCGCGAGCTACAGTAACCCAAAAGTTCAAAAGGGAGCTACAGTAACCCGTTGGAGAAGGCTGCCGACCTGGCCGTGGGCCCCAAAGTTATTCAAGTTCCCGACCCCTCACTTTCAAAATACATTTCATTTATTTCATTACATTACATTTCATGAAAAAGCGCCTTAAGGCAGACGAGTTCCAGGTGTGAAGCATGAAAACAAGCTTAGAGTAATAACTGGGTGCCAGATGATGATTGATTGGCATTCCATAGTGTGTCGTGCATCTGAGCAGTAATACATTCAATAGTGTGTCAGAATAGAAAGTTGAGCATTTCTTCGGGGAGTATCGCCGCAGTTACCTCGAGTTTCCGAATAAAGTTTGTGCCATTGTTGGGTAATCGATGCCTACATATAAGGCGCATTGGTGGGTACTGATCCATAAATGGATCAGGAATGTTCGCCGCAGGTTCACTTTGGAATAAATAGGGTCTAAATGGGACAACGCCCTTCTCTTTTGGGTCACAAATGCGGACTGTTACGGTACCGTTGCTGTAGATTGTAGAATCGCACAGTGAACAGAATTGCAGCGTTTGGTTTTCGACCGAATACGTGGCAAAAACATACGTTGCCGGACACATCCATGGACAAATGTTGCTAAGCTTTAGCCATTTGAAAATGCCGAAATCTGCCACATTTGCCAAAACCCTTGAAAATATCTTTAATTTTTTGAATTCTAAAATCTGAAACTGCTTTATAATTACTTGACATACTTCGCCCGATACTTCCGCGTAAAGATATTTTAAAATTCAAGCTGTTTGAAATTGTCAAAATTTGGCAATTTTGAGAATAACCTTGAATATGTCCCTAAATTGGTTAATTACAAAAATATAGGACTATTTGCTAAATAGTTGGCACACTATGCCCGACAAAACCATGCAAAGACGTTCTGAAATTTAAGCTACTTGAAATTGTCGAAATTTGGGAATTTTAACAACACCCTCGAAAATATACCTACCTAATTTCGTTAATTACAAAATCTGAAACTATTTGTTAAATGCTTGGCAGACTATGCTCCGTACATTCGTGCAAAGAAACTTTGAAATTCAAGTTGTTTGAAATTGTCGAAATGGGAACTTTGACAATACCCTTGAAAATATCCCTAATTGCGTTGTTGAATGGGCTTTAGCAAGAGTGGTGAATGCCAGACCTGGCCGTGGGGCACCTTCAACCAACAGCCCTGCCTCCACATGTTCAATGCGCTGACAAGAGAGCTGGAGTGGAGCAGACTCGCCACTGAACCGAGTAGGTCAGTGACCACTTCGAAATAGTGGAAATCCCTCGCGGCGTTGGCCCCCTCTTCTTCCCCTCTGAAGGCGCCATACACCAGGAGGAGAGAGACCAGACCGCCTAGGATACCGGCTGGAGTAGTGACCCACACGTCCAGCCAGTAGAACATACGGAAATGGCCTTTGCGAACATAAGGTGTGACCGCGTGCAGCCGGCTTCTTTCCGCAAGGAGCAGCTCGAAATCAAAAACTGGACAGTAGCGCGTCGCTCGCAGGCAGACGGCTTTCCGATAGGGCGGAAGGTAGGCCGACATGAAGGGGCGCCAATCGCCAGTGCCAAAGTAGTAGTACTTGAGTCTGCGCCGGTACACTTGTCGCCATCGCCAGTGAGGCCAGGGGGACATGCATTGTTGAAAGAATGACAAGAAGACGGTCAGATTGGCCTCCGACGGTCGCTGTGTGAAGACGTTCAGTAGACAGGTCTAGCACGTTATGACGACTACCGCACCGCCATGCAAAGGAAGAGCTAGCGTTCAGGTGTGCTCGGTGTAGAGATGTAAAGTTTTTTCCTAATTTTTTTGGAAAAAAATCTTTTTTTATTAAAAAAAAGTCGGCCAACTTTTTTTTCCAATTGAAAAAAAACTTTTTTTCCGGATTGTGGGTAGAAGTTACCTTGTTGGTAGCAAAATCTCCCACAATTTAGCAAACATGAACATGACAGTTCATTATTAAGCGCAGAATTACACCATAACGACCAAATATGCACCAGATTTGGCCCTGCGGGCAGCTCAGAGTGTCAGAAGTGACGATTGTTGTCATATTTTGTTGTCAGTTTTGTTTAAAATATCACTGTACACCATCTAAACCACTCTGCCAGGCAATGGAGGGGCTGAAAGTACCTTGCTAGCATATCGTACAGCACTGTAGGACTCAATGGAAGGCTTTGGTAATTGGTACATGGACCCACTACTTTTGAAATAAAAATTTTAAAAAAAAATTTTCTTTGAAAAAAAAAATTTGGGTTTGAAAAAAAAATTTTTTTACATCTCTAGCTCGGTCAAAGCGATTTAAAACATTTGACCAGTGTAGACGGCCGGTTCAAGGCCAAGCCCTGAATAACACAACTAACGCAATTCAACTATTCTCGCTGCAATCCCCTTAGGTGTAAGACCACTTGAGACCTGCACCCCTTATCGGGTAAAAGCATCTGATTGGAGAAGTCCAGAGTTTGAAGATGTGCCAGCTGAATTCATAGTGTGTAATGGAAGATGACCGTTTCGGCACGGAATAACAACTGTAATATGTTCCAACCGGTTTCGGGCCCTCAACTAACCCTTCGTCAGGGGCAACAACAGATAATGACTGACGAAACGAAATGTCACAGCAACAAAACGCCACGATAATCAGTGGCGTCAAGCAGGCGCAGGGGCGTCACGAGTCAAGCATAGATGTTGTCATGCTGTGGATAGGAAACAGCCCTCCACCCCTTTTGAAAGAGTGGCGGGACTGATTTAGACCTTCTCCCAGATCTTCTCCACCAGTGGGAGCCAGCAGTCGTTCAATCCCAGCCCTCTGTTCCTATTGACTGCCAAGGGCGGCCCATATTCTCATTGGAGATCGCTCTCCCTCCTGCTTTGGCGATCAGGAGGGCCTCCTTGATCTCGCAAATCTCGTCCGACCTTCCCACGGCCACAATTTTTGCGCTGTCGAAATCAGGTATGTGGGCCAGGTGTGGGTGCTGGCAGAAGGTGTTTTCGGTCTTCACATTGCCAGCAGAGGTGGTCGGCCATTCCCACTTCGCAGGAGTAGACGACACGTAGACCACCCCTGACTTCTGGGCAGTTGGCAGGAGAGCCTTGACGCGTGACGGCTCTCTCATCAGGGCTCAAATGGTCTTAGGCACCAGCCTACCCCAAACGCCTTGGCCCGATGGCACATGCAGGGGAAAAGGCCAGTCACATATGGCACTGCAATGGTGATCGGCAGGTCACTGTCGAGGGATGGTTGCTGCAGAGTGGGAGGAGGGAAGTGACTAAGCTCCTCTGAGTGGCTCGCAGCAGCGCAGCGCTCAGCGCTCTCAAGGCAGTGGCTGATGGTGCTCCGGGGAAATCTGTTGGCAGAGAAGATGACAGTGGCCTCTGCCACCTCTTCCCTGAGCAACTGTCGACTGGAGCAGTGAGCCAGGGATTGCAGCGCTGCCAGCTTGTGGAAGGGGCGGTGATAGCTCTGGTAGGGGATGAATCTGCACGATTTGCTGTCCTTTCGGTAGACGGTGGTCTCTGCCCTGCCCTGTCCACTGGTGGGGTACAAGCACAGTATCCCAACCACCACTCAGAGAGCAGAGACCTCTCAACACGTGGTCTAGAGTTTTTCTAGACCCTTTGCTAAGCAGCACTGACTACACCACAAGCTGTGTGTCTAAAAATTTCAACCTATACATAGTGTCTGTCAAATGTTGGTGAACAGTACGTCAGTGAACCACAGATCAGGTTACAGCAGCTACAACAATCCAGTGGGTCTTGAGCAGTGTGCACGTTATACCATGGCAAATTATACTTATACCAATATACCTTACTTATACCTCGTATAAGTAAGGTATAACATCTTAAATTAGCCTTTGATAAGGTATAAGTAAGGTATAATTAACCAAATCAACCATAGTATAAGTATCGTTATAGTATAAGGAAAATATTTGGGGTTGGTATAGTATAATTTACAGTTTTATACCTAACTTATACTTTGTGGCATAAAACCATCACACTGAATGATGCGCAAAAAAATTTTGAGCTGTATTGCACTCCGAAAGGGCCTAAAATAGAAAAAGTTTCATCCAAATATACTTCTTAGCAAAATATGAGCCCTTTAGTCAAAAGGAAGTCCAATTGTATGCAACATGCAACAGTTGTTGTTGCTTTCCTGGAGTGAACTTTGTCATCCACATGGTATAAATCTAGAATCGGCCAGTGGTCTGGTATAAGTATAAATTTACAGGTATAATTATACTTACAGGTATAGTATAACAACCGAATCTGGGACTGGTATAGTATAAGTAAGGTATTATTTAAGATTTTGGGCTGGTATAAGTATAAGTAAGGTACCGGTATAACAACCGAAATTTGGGGGTGGTATAGTATAAGTAAGGTATAAGACTTAAAAATGTGGTATAAGTGCACACTGGTCTTGAGAAATTGAACAATTTTACATTTTGTGCCTGCATATCTTCACGAACAAGCTGTTTTAAAAAAGTTGAGCTGTTTTATTAATACAGAGCGGTTTGCGAATGTTTTAAAGTGGAAGAGTAAAAGAGTGGATGCTTTTGTATAGTACTAGAGTCTATAGCCCGTGGATAACGCATTGCAACTTCAGAAGCCGATGCCGCGCAGCTGACGCGCTGCAGCTTCAGAGACCGATGTCGCGCAGCTGAGGCGCTGCAGCTTCAGAGACCGATGTCGCGCAGCTGAGGCGCTGCAGCTTCAGAGACCGAGGTCGCGCAGCTGACGCGCTGCAGCTTCAGAGACTGATGTCGCGCAGCTGACGCGCTGCAACTTCAGAGACCGATGTCGCGCAGTTGACGCGCTGCAGGTTCAGAGACCAATGTCGCGCAGCTGACGCGCTGCAGCTTCTGACAATGGTTCGGGATTGCTGGTCGCCCTGTCGCTTTGCACCGCCACCGACTGCTTGCCCGTTGTCGCGCAACTCACACGTTCGAGCGGATACTCAGAGACCGTTGTCGCGCAACTCCAGCGTTCGGGTGGATACTCGCAGCTCGTTGTCGCGTAACTCACGCGTTCCAGCGGATACTCGGAGCGCGTTGTCGCGCAACTCACGCCTTCGAGCCGATACTCGCCGCCCGGTGTCGCGCAACTCACGCGCTGGAGAACATGGCACCTACCTATTGTCATTGCGCATCCAAGTGTTGTCAAAATGTTGTCTCACTTGGTGCTGAATCTCTGCCGCAAACTTCTCGGATTCAGCACTATACGCAGGCAACACTGACCGTCGCCGCGGACTGTGTATGGTGGTTCTGAATGTAGACTGTGCATGTCCACAGGCTGGCAGCTGCACCGAAACGGACGCGATGTACCCTGCGCTGTGCCAAACGTCGCTGCGCGAGCGTCTCGGATTCAACACTGAGCGCAGGCTGTACTTACCGCTGACTGTCTATAGCCGCTCGCAATGTAGAATGCCCGCGGCGCCCCTATTGTACCTACAGGCGCACCTGATGTACGCTACACAGCGGGCGATCCCCCGCTGGGGCGGACGGCGTCGGTAATGCAATGCTACAGTAAGACGATCCTATAACTTGGTTCGATTGCGCGTGCGTAGACGCCTATCTCGACCCGTCTTATTTGGACGGTGTACTGTAGCCGCGGCAACAAGCTGTGTGTGTAAAAAGTTCAACCTATGCCTTGTGTCTGTCAAATTTTGGTGAACAGTATTTTGAACTTTGTACACATCGTTAGCCGCATCTGGAGAAATTATCTTGAAAACGTGTACCTTAATACCAAATGCAGCTATCCCCACGATACGATACGGTTGTCTGTACAGCTGATCTAAAGCTCAGTGATATCGCCGCGTTCGCTATATGTTATCGGCATGATACGACGCCGTTTATCTGATGTTTCCTACTTGTGTGAAAACGTCACATCCAACAACAAAAGTTGCCAAAAGTTTGGTGCGGTCGTTCTTTATCAAGAATTCTTCTTGGCTTATTGTCTAATGTCTATGCCCTTTCCATTTCTGAAGAAATTTCGCCGCTAGTCCATCAGACGAAAATGTCGATTTGCGACATTTTTGAATTTTAATTCTAAATATCTCGAAATTTCAGTCTATTAAATCTGTGAAACTATGTCAAAAATTCTTATTGACATACGGCCTTATCATTTCTGCATTCACATTCGTCAATAAATGACGTTCTATTTTTGTCAATTTATGGAATTTTGACGAATAATCCCAAATTTCTGTTACATTCCGCGTTTGCAAAAAATTTTTTTGTGTTACAAATTATCCGCGGTCTATGCTCTTTCCATTTCTGAAGAAATTTCATTTCTAGCTCATCAGGTGAAAAAGTCGATTTTCGACAATTTTGAATTTAGTTCTAAATATCTCGAAATTGCAGTTTATTAAAACGGTGAAACTTTGTCACAAATTCTTATTGACGTACGGCCTTGTCATTTCTGCATTCACATTCGTCAATAAATGACGTTCTATTTTTGTCAATTTATGGAATTTTGACAAATAATCCCATTCTGTTAAATTCCTTATTTGCAAAAAATTTTTTTGTGTTACAAATTATCCGCGGTGTATGGTCTTTCCATTTCTGAAGAAATTTCATTTCTAGCTCATCAGGTGAAAAAGTCGATTTTCGACATTTTCGAACTTTAATTGTGAATATCTCGAAAATGCTAAATTAGCAACAGAAACGGACATCGAATCCATACTCAGCGACTTTGACTCTACTTACCCACATATGTCACATATCTTACTTAAGTGCGACGGACACACACACACACACACACACACACTCGCACAGACATTGTCGTCCGAAAATACCTCGCCGCGCTGAGGCGCGGCGAAAAAATCAATGGCGACCGATGTTTTCGGAATTTCGACCGAATTTCGGCGGCGGCCCAAGACCAAACACAGGAGACTGTCAGCGTCGAACGGCGGTTCTGTTGAGGCACGGCTCGTCGCGATCCACCGCCGCAGTCGAGAGTTATCGCAATAAATGTATTTGGACGGTGTACTGTAGCCGCGGCAAAATCAATGGCGACCGATATTTTCGGAATTCCGACCGAATTTTGGCGGCGGCCGAACACCAAACTTCCGCCAGATGGTCCCCGGCGGAAGGCGGTTCTTTTCGTGTATAGATGTCCGGGATCCGTCGCCGCTGTCGAGAGTTATCGTGTTGACAGACAAACAGACAAACAGACAGAGATCGCGAGATTAGTATAGAGGATTTCGAAGCCTTTCCGATATGACGTGCGCCCGCCCGGAGTCCACTATTCATGCGCTACTTCTGACGCGCTCCTTTCCGATTGGTTCTTGCAAGGCAACATTGGGATCGCTCAGGATTAATTTTTTTAGCAGACAAAGTTGTTCGTAAGACAAGGGTTAAAAAAACAAAAGTATTTCTTTAGGAATGACCGTTCAACAACTTCCTCAACGTAAGCTTTCAAACGGTCAAACAAATGGCGCTCTACAACGTAAGACGAGCGAGTTAGGGCCGATTTGCTGTTTGAACCTTTGAGTTTCTGTAGCTCGCGAAATTCAAACTTTTGAATCTCGACTCATCTTAACGGAATGATCAGTGCGCCAAAACCTATTCAACGTGCTCAAGATCGTCTCACTACGACGGAAGACGAGCGAGTTAGAGAAGTGTTGCGTTTTGAACCGTTGGGTTACTGTACATAGCTCGCGATATTCAAACTTTTGAGTTTCGACCAATAGAAGAACAGATGATCAGTGAGTCGAGAGCTATCCAACAAACTCTAGATCGTCTCTCTACAACGCACGCTGAGCGAGGTAGAGCGATTTCTGTGTTAAAACGCGAGAATGTCGCTTTTCGTGTTGCGTGTTTGCGTAATTAAGAAACATTTTCATGCCAAACGAAAGGGCGCGTCAAGACATTTCAGTTGACCTATCGCATGCCGCTCTACGACGTAAGACGAGCGAGTTAGAGCCGCTTTGCTGCTTGAACCTTTGAGTTACTGTAGCTCGCGAAATTCAAACTTTTGAATCTCGACTTCTCTTAACGCAATGAGCAGTGTGCCAAAACCTATTCAACGAGCTCAAGATCGTCTTTCTACGAAGACGAGCGAGTTAGAGAACTTTTCCCTTTTGAACCTTTGGGTTACTGTAGCTTGCGATATTCAAACTTTTGAGTTTCGACCAATGGAAGAACAGATGATCAGTGAGTCGAGAGCTATTCAGCAAACTTGAGATCGTCTCTCTACGACGCACGCTGAGCGAGTTAGAGCAATTTCTGTGTTAAAAAAGCGAGAATGTCGCCTTTCGTGGTGCGTGTTTGCGTAATTAAGAAAATTTTTAATGCCAAATAAAAGACCACGTCGAGATCTTTTAGTTGACCTATTGCACGCCGCTCTACGACGTAAGACGAGCGAGTTAGCCGTTTTCCTTTTTGACCTTAGGGTTACTGTAACTCGCGAAATTCAAAGTTTTGAATTTCGCAACCTCAGCGCAATTCTCAGTGAGTCTAGAGCTATCCATAAAGCCCAAGATCTCCTTCTTACGACTTTCCAACGCCGAGATCTGAGAGTGTGACAGACGAACGAACGAACGGACGGACGAACGCACGATATGCTCTCGTAGGGGTTCGCCCGGCTGAGGACGGGCGAAACAAGCTGTGTGTGTAAAAAGTTCAACCTATACTTTGTGCCTGTCAAATCTTGGTGAACAGTATAGTGAACTTTGTACACATCGTTAGCCGTATTTGGTGAAAGTTCCTTGAGAACGTGTACCTTAATGCTAAGTGCAGCTATCCCCACGATACGGTTGTCTGTACAGCTGATCTAAAGCTCAGTGATATCGCCGCGTTCGCTATATGTTATCGGCATGATACGACGCCGTTTATCTGATGTTTCCTGCCTGTGTGAAAACGTCACATCCAACAAAAAAACTTGCCAAAAGTTTGGTGCGAGCGAATTCCTGTGTTCGGCGTACGCATTTCTGTTTCCGAGTGCACATTCATCAATAAACAGCTGTTCTGGCCATCAGACGAAAATGTCGATTTTGACATTTTTATAAATTTTAATTCTAAATATCTCGAAATTGGAATTTATTAAAACAGTAAAACTATGCCACAAATTCTTATTGACATACGGTCTTACCATGTCTGCGTTCAAATTCGTCAAAAAACGACATTCTATTTTTGTCGATTTATGAAATTTTGACATATAATCGCGTGTTTTACCGAATTCTGCATTTGCAAAAATTTTAGTTTGTGTTTCATATTATCCGTGGGCTACGTCCTTGCCATTTCTGAAGAAATTTCACCTCTAGCTCATCAGACGAAAAAGTCGATTTTCGACATATTCGTATTTTAATCGAAAATAGCTCGAAATTGCAATTCATTAAATCTGCAAAACTATGTCACAAATTCGTATTGGCATACGGCCTTACCATTTCTGCATTCACATTCGTCAATAAATGACGTTCTATTCTTGTCAATTTACGAAATTTTGACAAATAATCGCGTATTTCTACTAAATTCCACATTTGCAAAAAATTTCTTTTGTGTTACAAATTATCCGCGGTCTATGCTCTTTCCATTCCTGAAGAAATTTTGCCGCTAGCGCATCAGGCAAAAAAGTCGATTTTCGGCATTTTCATATTTTAATTGTAAATAACTCGAAAATGCGAAATTAGCAACAGAAACGGACATCGGATCCGTACTCAGCGACCTTGACACTACTTGAGCACATGTGCCACTTATCTTACTTTTGTGCGACGGACACACAGACACACACACAGACATTGTCATCCGTATATATACACCTCGCCGCGCTGAGGCGCGGCGAAAAAACATCGGTGGCTGACATTTGGTGTCAGATATCCCAAGACCATAGGCTACCTATCATGTGTGCACATATCATCACTGTAGCTTTCTACAGATTGCTGTGGATGGGAGGTCTGGACTTTCGAAAGACCCAGTGTACCGTACACAGGAATCGTGAGCACGCAAGGCATCCCGATGGTGCCCTGCTTGCACCTACCACCTATACATACATGAATTGCGGCGGCCGTCGTCGTAACGTGAAAAACGCAATCGAGCGGAAGTGCATACTCGATCCTGTAAGAGCCAAGAACGAATGGCCGCGTTTCAGTCGCTTCCGCAGTCAAGCAAAGCGCCGTAGTACAAGTTATTGTAACACCGCACAAGGTTTGTTCCCCCGTCAATCCATGAAAGGCCCAGAAGTCGATGATTCCTTTGTATCCGGTTCCCAGATAGTCTGTGTAGGTGCCGTTGCGCCATCCAGTCACGTAGTCGACTCTTTGCAATATCCTGTATATAAGAGGCATTTTGGAGTCCTCTTCTGGCAGCAATTGTTGACAAAGGGCGCTGACCTCTTGTAGTGTCCACTCCTGACATCCAACTGATCAGACGTTCTGACGACAAGCGAACAGAAAATCGCCGCGACGATGTGAAATTTCATATTGTGGTGATCTATCAAACTTCCTCGCCTTCGTCTGTCTTCTGCTGCCTCTCCATTGATGTCGGCTGTCCAAAACTGTCGCACGATTCTGATTTTCTATTTTGAAGGGGGGAGCTGGTGAGGAATAATGGCAGCTAACTATCGTTCGTCGAAAGATGGCGAAGAATGGCCAACGTGATTGCGTCTAGGCGCCACCGACATCCCTCAATCAGCGCATGCTTTCAGTTTTCTCCTCATTGGGACACTTCAGTCCTCAGGTCAGATGTTAGCCCTTTCAGACACACCTGCACACGGATTTAATTTTTTCTCGGTAGGCAGCACACGGATTAATTTTCGCCCAAAATTAAATCCGTGTGCCAGACCCTGGCACACGGATTTAAAATCCGTGTGCCAGGGTCTAGCACACGGATTTAAAATTAAATCCGTGTGCCAGGGTCTGGCACACGGATTTAATTCCTAGCACACGGATCTACACCCTGGCACACATTATTCAACTTTGGGGGGGGGGGGGGACGCTGGCACACATTCTTGGGGGGCTGGGGGGACTGGCACACATTCTTTGGGGAATTGGGGGGACTGGCACACATTCTTTGTTGACTGGGGGGACTGGCACACATTCTTTGGGGACTTGGGGGGGACTGGCACACATTCATTGGGGACTTGGGGGGACTGGCACACATTCTTTGGGGAATTGGGGGGACTGGCACACATTCTTTGGGGAATTGGGGGGACTGGCACACATTCTTTGGGGACTGGGGGGACTGGCACACATTCTTTGGGGACTTGGGGGGACCGGCACACATTCTTTGTTGACTGGGGGGACTGGTACACATTCTTTGTTGACTGGGGGGACTGGCACACATTCTTTGGGGAATTGGGGGGACTGGCACACATTCTTTGTTGTCTGGGGGGACTGGCACACATTATTGGGGCTGGGGGCACCTCCTGCACACATTCTCGGGTCTGGCACACATTATTGGGGTCTGGCACACATTATTGGGGTGGGGGGACCTCCTGCACACATTATTGGGTCTGGCACACATTATTGGGGTTGGGGCACATCCTGCACACATTCTCGGGTCCAGCACGCATTATTGGGGTGGGGGCACCTCCTGCACACATTCTCAGGTCTGGCACACATTATTGGGGTTGGGGGACCTCCTGCACACATTCTCGGGTCTGGCACACATTATTGGGGTCTGGCACACATTTTTGGGGTGGGGGTACCTCCTGCACACATTCTTGGGTCTGGCACACATTCTTTGGGGGCTGGCACACATTATTAGGGTAGGGGAGGTCCGGCACACATTATTGACTCTGGCACACATTATTGGGATTGGGGGACCTCCTGCACACATTATTGACTCTGGTACACATTATTGAGGTCTGGCACACATTTTTGGGGTGGGGGCACCTCCTGCACACATTCTTGACTCTGGCACACATTATTGGGGTTGGGGGACCTTTCTTGAATTCTAAAATCTGAAACTGTTTCATAATTACTTGACATACTACGCCCGGTACATCCAAGTAAAGGTATTTTGAATTTTAAGTTGTTTGAAATTGTCGAAAATTTGAGAAAAACCTTGAAAATATACCTAAATTCGTTAATTAAAAAATATAGAACTATTTGCCAAATAGTTGGCAGACTTTGCCCGACACAACCATGCAAAGACATTCTGAAATTTAAGCTATTTGAAATTGTCTAAATTTGGAAATTTTTACAATACCCTTGAAAATATACGTAAATTCGTTAATTATAAAATCCGAAATTATTTGTCAAATACATGGCAGACTATGCTAGATACTTCCGTGCCAAGAAACTTTGAAATTTAAGCCGTTTGAAATTGTCAAAATTTGGGGATTTTGACAAAACCCTTACAAATATCCCAAATTTCATTAATTATAATCTCTGAAACTATTTGCTAAATACTTGGCAGGCTATGCTCGACACATACCGTGAG
>JASAMZ010005874.1:0-12954 GCA_030248115.1 Linhomoeus sp. GSCO2_2 | reverse complement strand
TAGGTGGGGCAACCTCGTCGGCCAAGAGCGAAGTCAGCAGCGGCAATAGAAGAACCGGCAGGACGAACATGCCACAATTCAGCGACAATTTCCTCAGTTGCCTTTGCGTTTGAGCGTACGCTACGTTTGAACAAGTGTCTTTGGAAAATACAAATGATGATGCCGCTTTCATAAGAGTGGGAGAGTAAAGTAGATGCGCTCCGGGCAAGCTGGTACTGGCAACTGTTGCACAGCCATACGTGTAACCATACGGGCGGGGGGAGGGCGGGGGTGATATGGCAAAATTTTAGGTCGTTTGACCACCCCTCCCCGAGGTCCTAGACCCCCCCCCCCCCTCCCCTCATGAGGGGTCCTATACCCCCCCCCCCCGCGACCCCCCGGGGCGGTTGAAGCCTACACCTACCATGTGCACCACAGGCGGTTTGTCGATTGACGGTGCCTACTACATATTCAACTTGGCTTTCTGGGGGATGGGGGTGGGACAGACTCAAACTTTTAGTCGACTCTACTCAGTCGCGCCAAAACATTGGCGTACGTAGGTACGCTTTCGAAGAACGAAACAGACGTGGTTTCTATCAGACAGACACTTGAGAACGAGCAACTACCACGAACACTACGTCACTTCGCGTTTTCACTTTCCGATCACCGTATTCACCTACCGTAACCTCAGATCACAGACCTCGCTGTCTTCACCCCAGATCAGCGTCTGATCTTCAGTCGGCGTCGCCTGTTCTGCCGTCTCACCTTCGGCAAGCATTGAACTGGGGAAAAGAAGCAATTGCGGAAGGTGCCGCGCTTCAACTTCAGGTTCTCGTAGGGGGTGGGGACTTCGCCGTAGAGAGCGCCGAGTGGGTCGCCGCCTGCTGGCCCCCCGTTGAGAAAGGCGGCTACTTCAAAGGGGTCGGCGCCCTCTCTGGAATCAGGCGAATTGATTGTGTGTGTGTGTTGATTGCTGCAGATGAATGACAAGGGAGGGAGACACCGCACGGTGTAAACGGGGCAATGAATTATGACTTTAAATTATTGCTATCCGAAATACAAGGAGCATGAATGAAATGCAAGCATGCTATCGCTTAGTTAGACCAAAGAGCTAACGTTCATCAGGCTTTGAAAATACGATGCGCGAGTTAGCTACAATAAGTCTGCGGCAGGCTTTTCAGCATCATACAACTGGGGATAAGCGCAACTCGAGGCAACCGATGCTGCAGCAGAATAAACGAGCTGCACTTTGCACACCTTTGCATTCGATCTCACCTGTCTGTGGGCCCATTGTACCGCTATTCACTACATACTGTATTTTCCCCATTAGCCACTGACCTCAGCATAAGGTCTGCCAAGATCTCCCGTTGTCGCTCGACCGGCAATCCTCGAGGTGCAAAGCCGCTTGCAACCGCCAGCAGAATCCCGGCAACCACTAACCGACTGGACCACATTGTGCCCTTCCAATTATCCTGGCGCTGAAACTGACACAGCTATGTAGAATCCAATGCGGACGGCTAGGTACCCCCTTAGATCCTGCTGGCTTAGCAGTCAATTCACCGCTAACTCGCTATCTTGGTTTTGCGGTTGAAAACCTGCTGAGGAGTGCATCGCCAACCCAAGTTAGCCAAGTTAGCAGACGTCTGTCGTCTACAGACGTCGCCAGATCTAAAGGGTTACCGGTACGTACAAGCAGCGCTACAGATGGTAATTGCGCGGTTTTGTAAATGTGTTTATCGTCAGAATATGAAGGTACATATGTATACTGTAAGCACTAGAAGCCAACAGACAATGTGGGCAAAATGGACGCGCGTGGAAGCGTTTTGAGCGCCGAATTCTTCCCTTGCAGCGGATATTCGCGTCTAATTTTGACAGTAAAAGCCCTAAACTACGTACACGTGGAGACCCTCCAACAATCAAATTGTTGTCAGCAATCACAACAAACGAAAGCGCCTAGAGAGACGCCTAAACTCGTTTCCCTCCGTCCAAACCTAATCACGGAACCCTCTATGACTGGCGCAACTCAGTGTCACACTTTTCCCTCGCGCGGATTGTGTCAGTCGCGTCGTTCTATAACTCACTGTCTGTCGGGGCGCGATAAAAGGCCGCACTCGGCCCGTGATGACCCTAGGGGGCGTGGGGAAGCGCCTAATCTGTTTTCCACTCTGATACCGAGCTCCCCTATTCGCTTACCCCTCCTATCCGCCATCCTACTACGCACACTGGGTGTGTTTGTATGTGTGGAAATAATGGCTTTAGGCCCGATCGTTCAACTGGCAATAAGGGGCCCATTCAAGCTGGATACGATATAGGATGACGCCTTGACGGACGCTCATGTGTTAAACGGCTAAGGTGTTAAGCGACGACGCACTAATCTCCAAGGCTCTGAATTAGGCATGACGACTGCGGCGGAGAGAACAAAGCTGCCACTGATTGAGTGTGTGCCGCGGGGCGATTAGAAAAAGGCCGCTTGTTCCCAAGAAGAAGAAGGAAGAGAAAATGAAGCTTTCGCACGCAAAAAGACGATCCTCTTTCGCTTGCGTCCTTTGAGCGCCTTTGCGTATAGGCTGCGGGCTGAGTGAGAGAAGGGGAGATTACACCCCCACTACAGCAATGACGACGACCAAGCCGCTTTGCGGGCAGTGACGACGATTGGGCACAAGCTGCAAAGAAAGAAACGGCGAAATTCTGATCTCAAATTCGAATGCCCGAAGCGAAAACTTGCATTGCGTCAGAGTAATCCTTGCATAACTCATTTTGTGAAAGAACAAGCTGTGTGTGTAAAAAGTTCAACCAATACTTTGTGTCTGTCAAATGTTGGTGAACAGTATAGTGAACTTTGTACACATCGTTAGCCGCATCTGGAGAAAGTGTCTTGAGAATGCGTACCCTAATGCCAAGAACAGCTATCCCCACGATACGGTTGCCTGTACAGCTGATCTGAAGCTCAGTGATATCGCCGCGTTTGCTATATGTTATCGGCATGATACGACGCCGTTTATCTGATGTTTTCTACCTGTGTGAAAACGTCACATCCAACAAAAAAACTTGCCAAAAGTTTGGTGCGAGCGAATTCCCGTGTTCAGCGTACGCATTTCTATTTTCGAGTGCACATTCATCAATAAACAGATGTTCTGGCCATCAGACGAAAATCTCAATTTTGACATTTTTTTAAATTTTATTTCTAAATATCTCAAAATTGGAATTTATTAAAACTGCAAAACTATGTCACAAATTCTTATTGGCATACGGCCTTACCATTTCTGCGTTCAGATTCGTCAAAAAACGATGTTCTATTTTGTTGATTCATGGAGTTTTGAAAAATAATCACGCATTTCTATTAAATTCCATATTTGCAAAAAAATTCTCTTGCATTACAAATTATCCGCAGTCTATACTCTTTCCATTTCTGAAGAAATTTCGCCGCTATATCATCAGGTGAAAAAGTCGATTTTCGACATTTCCGTATTTTGATTGTAAATATCTCGAAATTGTAATTTTTAAAAACTGCAAAACTATGTCACAAATCATTATTGGCATACGACCTTTTTATTTCGGCATTCACATTCGACAATAAATGACGTTGTATTTTAGTCAATTTATGCAATTTTGACAAATAATCGCGTATTTCTATTAAATCCCACATTTGCAAAAAATTTCTTTTGTGTTACAAATTATCCGCGGTCCATGCTCCTTCCATTTCTGAAGAAATTTCGCGGCTAGCGCATCAGACGAAAAAGTCGATTTTCGACATTTTCGAATTCTAATTGCGAATATCTCGAAAATGCGAAATTAGCAACAGAAACGGACATCGGATCCGTACTCAGCGACATCGACTCTACTTGACCGCATATGTCACTGACTTTACTTCGGTGCGACGGAAACACATACAGACACACAGACACACACACACACACACATTGTCAACCGTATATATATGTCACAGGCGATGACCGTCTTCAGGCGATAGCCGTCTAGACGGCTGTCGCCTGGTCGATCAGGCCGCGGCCGTCTAGACGGCAATCGCCTGATGCGTCAGGCGATGGCCGTCTTTTCTTTCTCTGTATTAGTTTTGGACACAGTATTATTCCTTCCAGTTCAGGCTATGCTTAGGCTCGCCCTGCGCCCACAGTTCACAAGAGTCAGTCGGCGTCGCAGTCTGGCGGGTCGAAGCTTAGGCTTAACGCGACCGGTGACCGATTTCAGGGCGCGCGGAGCGCGCCCTGAAGTTGGTGGTCGCGCTAAGCCTCAGCTGAGACCCGCCAGGCGCGACGCCGGCCGAGTTTTAGTGCAAACTGTAAGTGGAATAAACACTCCTCCATTTACTTCACCTCCTGCTCAGGCTGGCTGTGCCCCTTCCCTGCTAGCGCTGGCGACAGCTTTCATTTTGAAGACGGCTGTTGACTGGTCCATCAGGCGATAGCCGTCTTTTCGAGCAGAAGACGGCCATCGCCTGACGCACCAGGCGATGGCCGTCTTTTCCCCGAGAAGACGGCCGCGGCCTGATCGACCAGGCGATAGCCGTCTAGACGGCAATCGCCTGAAGACGGCTACTGACTGCAACATATACACCTCGCCGCGCTGAGGCGCGGCGAAAAAACTGTGTTCCACTACAACAAAGCCGCTTGACTGTGGTTGCGACATTCGTTCGTGCGTCGTCGTACCACGAGCAAGCCGAATTTACGGTAGGTATCGTGAAATGCGCTCGACGCCAAGGCAAACGACCGATCGACAAAGAGTTGCTTCGGACCAATTCACGTAGCCGAGACTTCGTCGTCACCATGAACAGCCTTGGTACTGCTACCGACATGTCGATTGTGTACTTATTTTCTAAAGGCTCAAATTCTTCGCCGGATTCCACACCATGCGAAAGCTATCAGTTGCTGGCTTGATAAGCTCGCTTCGAAAACAACGAAGTTTGATTTTGTGGTGCACGCCACTAAACCAGTCTTGTCGTTGTACCTGGGAACAAATTTTCCTAGGAACAATAACAGTGTTCCTCGCCTGCCAAGAACAGAACAATAACATTAACAATCTAATTTTGGTCAGGAGTAAAACAATTTAGAGCTGCATATATTGTACTTCTATTGTTCCAAAGAAAAGCAGAAACTGCAATTCTGCGACATTTGCTGTGATTTCGCGTCGCGAATTTGGTGGATGGTGGACGCACCTTCGAATTGTAGCTTTTGTGTACAAGTATATGGAAGTTAGCGGGTGACGTAGCGTCGCGAAGTTTCACCAGGAACAATATAGGTACAATTGTTCCTAAATTGTTAACAATAACAAGAACAATTTGTATGTATCTGACTGGAACAACAACAATAACAAAACAATTTAGCAAAATTGGCTGAGGAACAAAACAATAACAAAACAATTTAGAAAAATGTGGTACAACGACAAGACTGCACTAAAAGCGCTTCAGCGAACTGGCGAAATCAGACTTACTTACGTTGGGCACACGTCAAATTAGCGCTTTATTATTAATATTCCAGTGGCAATGCGAAGTTGAAATGCATAAGAAGAATGTCACTCGAGCGACTGGTAGGACCGCCTTCGCCGATTCCTCCTTCTCTGGATACCGTAGGCGGATACAAGACACGCCTAAAATGACACATCCTGAGTCGAGATGCGTTTTTCGCCCGGCCTCAGCCGGGCGACACCCTAGGAGAGCTCGGCGTGCGTGCGTGCGTACGTACGTGCGTACGTACGTACGTACGTGCGTAACGCTCTCGGATCTCGGCGTTGGAAAGACGTAGAGAGACGATCTTGGGCTCTATGAATAGGTCTCGACTCACTGATCATTCCGCTAAGAGAAGTCGAGATTCAAAAGTTTGAATTGCGCGCGCTACAGTAACCCGAAGGTCAAAACGCAAAACGGCTCTAACTCGCTCGTCTCACGTCGTAGAGCGGCGATCGACACGTCAGGTGAAAGCTCTCGACGTGCTCTTTCATGCGGCAGCAAAACTTTTTGCAATTACGCAAACACGCACAGCGCAAAACGCCATTCTCGAGATTTTAGCACTAAAAGCGGTCAAACTCGCTCAGTTGGCATCGTAGAGAGACAATCTCGAGGTCAGTGGATAGCTCTCGACTCGTTGATCATTTCTTCTCCCATTGGACGAAACTAAAAAATTTGAATTTTGCGAGTTACAGTAACCCGAAGGTCTAAAACGCAAAACGGCTCTAACTCGTCTGTCTTGCGTCGTGGAGAGGTGATCTTGAGCACCTTGGATAGCTCTCGCCTCACTGATTATTTGTTCTCCCATTGGTCGAAACTCAAATTTGAATTTCGCGCATTACAGTAACTTAAAGGTCCGAAAACGCAAAACGGCTCTAACTCGCTCGTCTTGCGTCGTAGAGCGGCGATCGACACGTCAGGTGAAAGCTCTCGACGTATTCTTTCATGCGGCAGCAACAATTTTTAACATTACGCAAACACGCACCACGGGAAACGCCATTCTCGAGATTCGAACACTAAAATCGCTCTAACTCGCTCAATTTGTGTCGTAGAGAGACGATCTCGAACTCAGTGGATAGCTCACGACTCACGGATTATTTGCGAAACTTGAAAATTTGAATTTCGTGAGTTACAGTAACCCGAAGGTGCAAAAGCACAAAACGGCTCTAACTCGCTCGTGTTACGTCATAGAGCGGCAATCGACACGTCAATTTTAAGCTCTCGTCGTGCTCTTTCATGTGTCAGCAAACATTTTGGAATTGACTAAAACACGCATCACAGAAACAATAGTTTTGAGTTTTACTCTGAAACTTTCTGAATTGCTCATGTTGCGATTACAGCGACACTCGACAAGTCATTCCAAGGCTTGCTACGTCCTACACGCGCCAAGAGAAATAAACTTCGTTTTGCTCCATGGACAGAAGTACGACACGGCTTGATTGCTCATAGTGCGTTCTTTTGTGCTCTGTCATATGTTTGTCTAAACTTTGACAAGTTTTTGTCACTTTTTTATTTAAAAGCGTTGCTCGAAAGAGGGATCTTCTTGCTCTAAAAACCAAATCCCGGGCGATATCAATATTGCTAAGCAATACACTCTTGCGAAGGGGGAGCTCGTGAAGCGGAGCAATACGGGCGATGAGCTCTCGCACTCTCTGCAGAAAGAACGCAACTCAATGCAATGTCAGTCAGAATACAAACTCAACTTTTTAATACCGGAGCTTGTTGCGTTTACCTACCCTATAATGTCCTACATGTATTGTAACTTGTACAAGCCAAAATTTCGTGATCACCGCCACAAGCGATGATGATTGTTGCACAGCGCAGAACGTACTACATATGTAAGAATTCTTGTACGACAGTGCCAGTCTAGTATCGTAGGTATGCTTTCAGTGCTGTTGTACATAGGTGCCATGACACACTAGACAACTCTACACAATGAACGCATTGCGTTATTGTCTGGAACGCTTGCATGTAGTAAGCACGTCGAAGCACACATCGTGTCCACTGACCACAGCGAGTGCGATGGCGGCGAAAGCGGTCGCCGGCCAGGGCAAGCCCGCCAACTGAACAAAGAAGCTGCCCGCCGAAGGACCGCAGAACCCTCTGAATTGAGAATTGATTGGTCTAACAAGAGTGGGATAAACACAGTACACCAGAGTAGTAGATTGGGTTACGTATGTAGTTCCCAAACCCCATAACGCGACAACCGATGTGCTAAAACAAGTCAACGCGAATCAGCAGGAAAAGCCAAGGCTTCTAAGAAATCTCACAGCAAGTGACCTCGTAGCGTAGAAGGTTAGAAGTTGTATTGAGATTTTTGAGCAAATGTTCATATCTATCTCATCTCGAAGGAAACTTGGGGGTTTTGCTTTGTGTGTGTTTGGGTTTGCGGGCTTGTTTTTTTTGTGGGGCCGCGGCCGCCGCCCCCCCCCTTTTTTTTTTGTTCCTTTCGCCGGGCCCCCCTTTGCCCCCCCGGGGGGGGCGGCGGGGCTCCCGAAGCAGTCCTGTGGCGATTGTCGGGTGCCCCTCTCCCTGAACGATTCTTGCAAAATGTGACTCGCTGAGTATGTATCTACACGCAAAAAAGCAAGTGGCACATCCACTCACACGGCTAGATCGAGAAGCGCCTGAAAGGTGGGCACGTCAGTCATGGCAATGGTGGATCCCAGCGCCCCCACGCAGAGGACAACGGACCAGAAGCTTCTGCGTACGAGCATACTGTGGTTGAAGTGTACGTACACGTGTACTGTCAGAGGGTACATTAGCTGTCATTGAACTCTGCATGTACATTTAGATAGCTACATCCTCTTCAAGTAGGTAGTCGAACGAGTTGTCAGTGGCAAGTTGCGACCACGGAATGCTGCGTTGCAGACGCCTATGTATTATGCGCTCAACCCTGTCAATGCACTTGACTTAAGCGATGAGCGAGCCTCAGTCATTCATTGGTGCGCAATACAGTCACCAGAGCAGTTGGGGGAGCTGACTTGTGGAAGAGGGGCAGAAGAAGGGGCGAGGGCCCCAGGCAGAGCATGGCAGCGGCGGTGGAGAGGGCGCCGCACACGCAGACGGACAAGGGTCGACGAGTCCTGCTGACGAGGTATCCGGCAGCCGAGGCGGTCACCGTGTAGGCCAGACCGCTTCCCAGAAACACCAAGCCCACCGTCGTATGCGACACGCCGTACTGGAAAGGGAATGGGGAAGGGAAACACGGCTACCTTCCACTACTCCTAGTACCCGCCATCCATTGGTGATGGTGGCATACCGTATACAAGTTACATGTACATCCACCATGACTGAGTGAGATACTCTAACGACATATGTGCAGCAGCGTCTGCATGGAAGCGCTCCAGTCGACCTATTACTGAGTTGCGTGCGTATCAGTCGTGGCTAGGGGCAGCGGAGTCACCTCTATTTCTATGTACCTCCCAAAGGCACCCAAGGCGTAGATGGGAGCTACTCATCTTTATCCAACCCCCCCCCCCCCCCCCCCCCAATCGCCGCATTGCCCTGACCAAACAGTCCAAACTCTATGAGAACATGAAGCTAGCTCACCTCTCGTATGTTGGGCTCCAGCACGGCGTCAATGAAGGTGATGACGGCGGTCGAAAGCACCACCGGGGACAGGACAATGAACACGGCCGGCTGTTTCAACAACGCCACCGTTCCGCTGCTGTCGAAGCCCTCTTGGCCCGTCCCGTCTGCAACAGAAGCTGTGCAGTGCGCTGAAAAGCAACGGACGCCCTCTCGGGAAGTCAACGGTTGTCGCCACACGTGCGAAGTGAACACCAACCGGAGGGGGGGGGGGGCGTCTGGAGCGAAAATCTAGTCATATTTGACCGAAAACAAAAATCTAACCATCTCTACTACGGCGTTCTTTTAAAGGGGGGGGGGGGGGGGGAGGCAGGCTGGGTGGGGTGTTTTTGCTTGCTCCTCCCCTCCACCCCACCCCCCCCCCCCCCGCCCCTCCCCACCAGCTACACGTCACCTTCGTCCGAACTAAGAATGTACACTCCGACAACGGCAACGACCAACAGACTGATCCCCAGCAGTCCAGACGGTAGCCAGTAGCCGCCCCACTAAAAGTGGAACATGCATCCACCTTTGCTGTCAGAGAATCAGGTCTCATATTGATTCCCATTCTTTCATGCTCGCGGTGTCGTGTCGTAGAAGAAATCAAACCAGTTTCTAAACGTACAGTAGTACGAAAAGTCGGTCACCTCGTAAAGCGCTCCGCCGACAGTGGGACCCAACATATATCCCGCTCCTTCGCTTCCCTTCAGGATGCCCTGGAGATAGAGGGGAGCTGACTTACATGTAGCACCACGGTTTGGATTATTGGATGCCCCCCCCCCCCCTTCCCAACCTTGTTGCGGACATCACGCTTCAATTGCTGTTCGCACAAGATCCGGTTTGAAGAATCTCAAGCCTGCAGTGTAATCATTATTGGTAGGCCTTACCTCCGTGTTTGACAAAACGAGCTCTCACAGCCACCTCCCTCTCCCCCCCCCCCCCCTCCATTCTAAGCCGCCTTGATTACCTTACCCCCTACCCCCCCCCCCCCCCCCCACAAAGAGTGGGCCAATCTTAAAAAGGTCAGACGCACGAAGACGGAGCTGGCCTTGTGGGGGAAGGTTTGGGCGGTGATGCTGTAGGAGGCGGTGATGAAGGCGGCGTCGCCCACGGCCTCCACGGCGCGCACCAGCAGGCAGAGAAGGAAGAAGGGCCAGCCGTCCGACGCCAGCCATTTCAGCGTCCTGCGTGGGGAGTGGAAGCGACTGCCCCTAGGCCTAGGAAGATCACTCACTCCCTATTGAACAAGCTGTTTATAAACAAGATTATAAGACGGGGGCAGAGCCCCTCGGGGCACTCCTCCCCTCTTTCAGAAGAACATTGGGAGTTGAATCATGCTGTCCATTGATCAACGAGACATGTCAGTGAGGCCTAGTGGCCATTCTGATCGCAAAATTAATAGCAAATTCGGAATTGTGACCCTCAAATATCCCACATTTGACATACAACACACCTAGCTTCAGCTGAACTGACACAACCAGGTTTTCCACTTGAGGGCATGTATGGTGGCAAGCAAATTCTTCAACAAGTCTCTTTTAAAAAGCGGAGTGGTTTTGAGCTTTGAATTTTTACTGAGATTGTAGCAAGGCCCTTTCCGGTTTCGTGCAGCGTCTTTGACTCTCCTCGCGACTACACTTCTTGGAGTGGTCTTGCTACGCAACATTGGTATCGCTCGGGTTTAATTCTTTACACCAAGAAATTCATCTTTCAGACTAAATTAAAAAAAGACACTGGAATCTAACGCAAAACTACAGGTTAATTGTGAGCATGATTTGATGTTGGCTTGCAGTGAGCTCTTCAGCAAAGTCAAGACCGCCGCTTTGCAACGCACGAGTGCCAAGATATAACAAACCAAAATCTGCAGTTTTCATCGCGTTTTGGTTGCTGTAGCCCTCTCATTGACCCTTTGAAACTTTTTGTTGTCGGATTCTTGCTCAGGAGGTCGAGCGCTTCATTTTGATATGCGATTCGACTATAGGTTCGATGAAGTTTTGACTTTTCGCGGACATTACTTCGGGATACTGTAGCGCGCAATTTTTAAGACTTGTTAGTATTTCGACGTCACAGTTCACGTGAGTAGTCCGAGGGCTACCCGTCGATGTGTCGAGCTCAACCCAGCGACGTCAGACAAGCGAGTTATTAAGCCCGAAGCAAGCGTGTCGTTTCCAGTTTTCGACACGCTTTAGTTACTGTAGCTCTCTGTGTAAACTTTTGAAACTTTTTGTTGTCGGATTCGTGCTCAAGAGCTCGAGCGCTTCACTTTGATATGCGATTTGACTAGCTTCGGTCAACTTTTGTCTTAAAATGGACCCCACTTTGGGATACTGTAGCGCGCGAGTTTGAAAACTTATTTCAGTTTTGAACACTCAGATAGCGAGAGTAGTCCGAGGGCTACCCGTCGATGTGTCGAACTCAACCCAGCGACGTCAGACAAGCGAGTTATTAAGCCCGAAGCAAGCGTGTCGTTTCCAGTTTTCGACGCGTTTTGGTTACTGTAGCTCTATGTTTAAACTTTTGAAACTTTTTGTTGTCGGATTCGTGCTCAGGAGCTCGAGCGCTTCATTTTGATATGCGATTTGACTAGGTTCGATCAACTTTTGTCTTAAAATGGACCCTACTTTGAGATACTGTAGCGCGCGATTTTGAAAACTTATTTTCGTTTCGACTACTCAGATAGCTAGAGGAGTTCGCGGGCTACTCGACGATGTCTCAAACTCCGTCCTACGACGTCAGACGAGCGAGTTATTAAGCCCGAAGCGAGCGTGACGTACGTACGTACGTACGCACGTACGTACGTACGTACGTACGTACGTACGCACGCACGCACGCCGAGCTCTTGATATGGTTCGCTCGGCTGAGGCCGAGCGAAAAAATGGTCCTACACATCTCAAAACAAAAAGACAACGTCAAATTCGTGATCAGCATCCCCAACAAGCTGTTTTAAAAAAGTTGAGTTGTTTTATTAATAGAGAGTGGTTTGTGAGTGTTGTAGAGTGGAAGATTGATAGAGTGGTAAGTTTTGTGAAGTGGTTAGAAGCCTTTCCGGTATGATGCGCGTCTGCCCGCCGTCCACTGTTCATGCGCTACTTGTGACACACTCCTTTCTGAGGGGTTGTTGCAAGGCAACATTGGGATCGCCCGGGATTAATTTTTTTAGCAAGACGGACGCCTTTTCGAGTGGTTGTTGCAATGCAACATTGGGATCGCCCGGGATTAGTTTTTTTAGCAAGAGGCATTTATTTTCGAGTGGTTGTTGCAAGGCAACATTGGAATCGCCCGGGATTATTTCTTTGAGGAAAAGAAATTTGTTATGAAACAAATGACTAAGGAAGACTACCTATAGCACCGTAACTCGTAAGTACTACAGACACGAAACGCTATGCAACTGTACTATCTATACCCTGCACTGCGTCAGCATAGTGAGTTGAAAACGTTATTCTGTAGTGTTACTTTGTCATGGTACTCCGTTGAATTTGAAGACGTGATTTTTAAGAAGAGCTCACGAATACCATCAAGACAAATATCAAGAACGGCGGCGGTGTACTAATCACGTAAGCATTACTGATGAAACGAGGCGGAAAGACACGCTCAAAGCTACTAAGAAAACATGTCTTAAGGATTTGAACAGTTGTCACAAGGGATCACACACGTAGAGAAGTTGGCGATGTAGACAAGTCAGCACTAATAGTATGGACGAGTCACGATCAGCAAGAGTTAGAGACAACAGTAGTCACAGGATATTCAAGCCAATGGACGGTTGGGGTAGGAGTAGAAACTTGATCGTGACTTCGCCAAGCTAAAATGTTCAAGGTTGTCTCAATTGTGTAGTAATAAAAATTAATTAGTTACCTATATTATAAGATAGCAAACGACAGAGAGTAGAAATCTTACTCACATTCAAACAACAGCTGGCAGGCAAATTGGGCAGCAGTCTGGTATGCTTCTTG
>JASAMZ010005873.1:0-100828 GCA_030248115.1 Linhomoeus sp. GSCO2_2 | reverse complement strand
TATACTCTGATAGAAGCGGGTGTGCAAATGGAAATGCGAATCACAATTACCACAGCGAAGTCGGTGGAATCGGAAGCGCAACCGAGCAGACAACGGAAGAGTCTGTCTCAAAGAACGGTAGACCAACGCCCGACGGCGCTCTGGTCGTCTGGAGAAGAGTTGAGATTACCCACTTTGCGAACGGAGCGCCCATTGTCGCCCACTCGAAGCAGCTGAAATCGCGTGGCAGTCACCAGATTAACGTTATATTGTCCAGCCGAACACTAGGCGGATCTACTTCATCCGATTGGCGAATTCTTTGCGATTTCGCGATCCGCCGGGACAGTATTGCCCAAATTTTGACACGTTTTCGGATTTGGAATGCCGATCACCTATCAGAAGAGAAATTTGAAAAATTCTTTCGCATTCGTGAGTTATCAGGACTTCGGACAACTTTGACGTTGCGCTGCAGTCGAACGCGACGTCGTACGATGTTGGTGTAATTGAATAAGGTATTTGACTTTGTACCCCTTATCTCACACCAAATTTCAGCTTAATTGAAGGTAATCGATATTTAAAGAAAATGCCAATCTTTTAGCAAAATCAGTTTGCAATCAATTGAGCTGAAATTTGGTGTGCTGATAAAGGGCACAAAGTCAAATACTTTATTCGATTACACCAACCTCGTACAACGTCGCGTTCGACTGCAGCGCAACATCAAAGTTGTCAGAAGTCCTATAACTCACGAATATAGAAAGAATTTTCCAAATTTCTCTTCTGGTAGGTGATCGGCATTCCAAAATCCGAAAACGTGTCAAAATTTGGGCAGAATCGTCCGGCGGATCGCAAAATCGCAAAGATCCGCCAATCAGATAAAGTGGATCCGCCCAGTGTTCCGCTGGTCAATATAACGTTAAAATATATGGCTTTCACATCCCACAGAGTCCCACTCACCATTGCGCCAGTGTCAACGGCGACCACGAAGCAGCCCTTCTCAGAGACGCCGGAAGCGAGGCGCACTTGACCATGTCCAAAAGACACTTCAGTACCCACTGTCGCTTCTCCAGGCGGATAGACGTTCAGATGCGCCAGACTCGTCGAAGCATCGAGTCGCAGAGCGACGACGCAGCCCGGTCGGGGAAACGGCAGCGTCTTTCAAGCACCCATTGGAGATTCTCCTGACGTCCCAGCACCACTTTCCGCTTTGCGATAGAGTTCCACTGGCTAGGAAGCCATCGAGGTAGAGCGCCACTCGACGGCGGCCGCCTTCCAGAAAGCGCAGACGGCACTCGGTGTCGTTGCCGTTCTCTTCGGACCGCCCCACGAGCTCCTTGCGCTCGACGACGGCGCCTCCACTGGAAGTGACCGGGACGACGCGACTGCCGTCCGCCGCAGTACCGGCGACGGCCGCCAACAGCTCGTCTCCCACTCTGGCGCAATGGAACTGCGGCGGCAAGTAGTGGCGGAAGGAGGGAGAGTCGGCGGCTTCCTCGAAGGTCAGTAGGTGGGAAGCGGCGGCGGCGCCGTCTTCAATGTCTATGGAGGAGGCCTCGTTTTCCATCTCGAAGGAGTCCATCAGGCAAGAAGTGACCGGCGAAGGTGTCTTCTCCGACAGGCGCGCGTCGTCGTCGTCGTCTGCCGTTCCAAACGCCTGAGACAAGGGCCGCGCCGCCGCGGTCTGACTCTCCCCTAGAGGGACGCTGACGTCAACCTCCAGTAGAAGCACCGCGCCGTCGGCAGTCAGAATCAGAAGCTGGCAGCGTGAACCGTTTCTCAGAGATTGGAGAGCCAATACCGCCGACTGAAGGACAACGCGCTTCTGGAGGCACAGGCTGCCGTTGCGCAGGATGCGAAACACCTGCAAAAGAAGCTACCTACAGTAAAACGGATGCGTTTTGTCCCACAACAACACAAAACGGTACCGCAACAGAAGATCCATCACACGCGGCAGCGGCAAAGAAATTGCCCTCGCAATCGAGCAACTCCAAGTAGCGAACGGAATCGGCCAGCCACAGAAAGGACTTCGTCACGACGGCGCCAGGCGTCGTTTGTCGACTCGAACCAAAATCGGCGCTATCCGTCGTTCCACTAAAACATTTTAGCAAGCAGTTTAGAAGGCCAGTCGAGTACTCACTTAGCAAGCAAGCACCTTCTCTCATAAAGGGTCTGCGCAGCAGGAATTTCGGCCGCTTTCCTCTCGAAATAGTCCACAAAATCTGTCCGAACGCTAGAATTTTCGGGCTCCAGAAGGGCGCACTGCCAAATGGGACTGGGATCAGCGTCCAAGGAGAAGCGGTGGCGGCGCCAGAAGGAGAAGTAGTCATCGTAGCGCTTCTGCGCCGTCTGAAGGACGAGAAGTCGGCTGGCGATTTTCCATACAGTACACACTACACAGAATGACCGAAAACAAAATCTCGGACGAACAGATGACGTTAGAGTACAGTACGCACTGTAATACAAACACACCTCGAATAAACCCCACCCCTCAAATAGTACTCCCCCAAGGAGGCTAAAAACACGCAACGGGGGCATATTAGAACTGTTACAGTATACTACGCCCCACTGCCACCTTATCTTCAGCGGCGCCAACGATGAAGGGCTTCCCGTAGAGACAGAACTCGGCCATAATGTTCGTCGAGTGGACGAAGCGGCTTCTGCGCGATAGCTCGAACAGGTCGAGATAGTAGCGGGCGAAGATGGACGCAGGACTGTTCGACTTGTAAAGCAGGTAGCCAAGATTGCGGTAGAGGAACTTCTCCAGTACTTGAAGTTCTTCGACGGAGCCGCTGGCGCGCTGCCGGCCGATCTCGGTCACTAGACGGTGCAGGATCTGCCCCGCCAAGCCCTGAAGTTAGCCAGCGCAACGTAGCGCCAACTTTCACTGGCTGCAGCAAATTCTAGGGTACGCGAACGATAGGTTTCTACAGTAGATTTTCTACTAAACACCCTGGGCGCTCACTATAACGACCTATCCTAGGTTGGGATGGGCAGGGGCCAGGGAGGGTGCTTATAGGAGGAGTCCACTAATTCAAGGGGCGCTTTTGGAGGGAATGCCTACCGCATGTTGGCTTGGTCACCACAGCCCCAGCCGAAACGTTGCATATCAGCACACAACTTACAACACTCGTCACTCACCGCCGTCTTGGCAGCCGAGACGTAGAGCCGCTTGAGGTGGACGTGCACCAGCGTATGGACAGAGTATGTGCGTCTGCGGATCTCGCGCTCGGAGGTCGCGGTCTCGGCCACGGTCTCTTGGATCAGAGACCTTTCCACCAGCTTCGTCATGAGTGTATCTTGCGCCGCGATCAGACGACCGCTCCACTCTCCCAGGAAGCCTCGATTCCGCTCCAGGCGTTTATCCACCGTAGGCAGGCAGACGGCCGCCACCACCTGCGAAGCAACAAGTGATTCGATCGAAACCTCCAATAAAGCATCGACCGACCTACCGTGTCTGGAACGGCGACCCCGATAGGCAGGGCGGCGAAGCAGCAGAGCGCCCGCTCGACCTCCGCGTCGGCGGCGCTCTCCTTGAGGTCGGTCAGACTGAGACTGAGCGTCGCCTGGAAGGACGCGTGCGGATACGTGCGATTGGGCGCAGTCCGTACCGCGCTCAGATTGTGCTCTTGCAACTCCTTCAGCGTGTGACGCCACCTGAAATGAGGACGAAGCGACGATAGAATAGGCAGTCATTTCCACATCCCTCTACCTGTCGGGATTCTTCTTCAGTAGAGCCGTCATAATCTTGACTGTGAAGGGGTGCCCTCTGCAGAAGTGGTGGAGCTCTGAACACTGCGTCTCGAACTGCTTCTTCTCCTCGCCCTGCTTCTCTTCCACGGCCGAGAGCAGAAGCGCGCGCGACTCCAGGATAGAGAAGCCCGGCCGCATGGGGAAGAACTCTAGCGTCTTTGCGCCGTCCTCAAAGAAGTTGAACAGGTCCTGCCGCCGGGTCGTTGCCACGATTCGGCACTGTAAGTGGAAGGAAAAGAATGAGTGAAACGCTACGAATCAACGATCGAAGATCACTCAATGTCATACGGTTCGATTGGTCGTGACGCTGTGGGGGGGGGGGGGGGGGGGCTAGGCCGGGTCCGGTGGGGAGGTGGTTAACAAGCCCAGAATCGCGTTGTTGATAGCTTCCAAAAACGATTGCGAAGTAAATTGCACCGAAAATGGCTACAACTGTTGAAAACAGCCCCTCAAGCGAAAATTGTGAATAGTAAGTCGATTTTTGGGAAACTTTCTGACTCTTACCAGGGGTAGCAGGAATCTCGAGGGGGGGGGGGGTAACAAGATTTCATTGCGCTACCCCTCCCCCCGCAATCGCACCTATGGCAAAAAAACAACGAAAACGCTACAAATCAATGATCGAAGTTCACTTCATCCCACACCTCGAGCTCGTCGAACCTCTTGGCGACCTGTCCGCACCAGACGTCGTCGAGCACCAGTAGAACTTCCGGGTAGAAGTCGTGGATGGTGGAGCGACACTCGGCCACGAGCTGCGTCACGCTCGAAGGTTCCGCCTTGCGCTGCTGCAGTCCCCTCAGACTGAGAAGACTGAAGTGCAGGTCGGCCAGCTTCGCTGAACGAATGGAAGGATTTGTTAGACAGAAGGGTAAGGATGACAATGTAGCTCTACTACGCGCAGCTAAGTAGAACGTCCGGGAAGGGCGCACAATCTGTAGGAACTGGGTTTTTTTTGCGTAATATTGGGCGTATTTACGCCCAAAATTTCTGGAATACGCCTAGAAATTTTGACTAGGCGTAAACTTTTACGCCTAGAAATTCAGCTCTGGAAGTCTACCATAGAGGACTTTTTCGGCAGAAGAAATCTATTTTGGAAACAAATTTCGCCTGCGGCGCTATTTTGAACGATTTCGGTTCATTTCAGGCTCAAAATTTGCTGTTGAAGCGATCCGTGAAGATTTTTTGTTGATTTTACCTTCATTTAAGCAGATTTCGTTGCAATCAGTGCAGAATGTAGCGATATTTCGGTTAATTTGGTTACGTTTTTGGACTTATTTTTCGCTGTAATTTTGCGTGTACGACAAAATTTTGGGAAATACGCCTAAAATTTTTGGCTAGGCGTACGCCATACGCCTAGATCTCGGACGAAAAACAAACCTTGTGTAGGAATACGACGAGCGTAGTTCTACCGTAAAACTCAAACGGCTGCGCATCATAACAGCTTCTTTCCTCAGCTGACATATATCGCGGTTTCTCATTCTCATCTGAAGGCAACTAGACCGACCAGTGGCGCCGGCGTCCCCGCGCGCCTCGGTCATGGAGAGGTAAAAGACGCGGTAGAAGCGCGCGCCCAGCAGCTCCGTCCGCGTGTAGAGCATCTCGGTGACGGCGGCCGACTTGCCACAGCCGGCCATCCCGTGCACCACGAGCCACCAACTCTCTAGAACACAAACGAATGCCGCGAAGTCAGTTTCTACTCCGCCAACTGCCAACTTGCTACCATTGTCCTTCCGGTCGAAGAGTCGGACGGTCCGCTCGCACAGGCGGCGCAGTAGGCCGTCCTTGTCGACAAAGTCGGCCGTTCTATTCGACAGGCCCTTCAGCTGCCTTCGGATCTCGTCCAGCGTCCATGGCTGGTGCGCCTCGCGCGCAACCTGACGAAGACGCGACTCGAGATGATATTGCCGGGAATCCCACGCACCTCAATGGAAGAACTCCAGAATTCAAGCAAACCTTCGTGCCGCCAACGGTGAAGCCGGGGTCTAGCATCTGCACCAAGCCCAGGTGGGCGTCCCGTTCCAGCGCCTCGCGGATCTGCGCCAGCGACGACGCCTTTCTCAGATAGGTGTTGACGATAATCTGCGCTTGACGGGTTCGTGTCGCGCCGCGGTTCTTCTGAAAGCGACGCCACAAAACAATAGCGACCACTGATCAGTAACGGTCAGTGTGTCCATTGTTCCAAGATTTCGGAAATTGTTTTGTTCTTGTTTTGTTCCTGGGGGGGGGGGGGGGTCCAAGATAAATTGTTTTGTTCTTGTTCTTGTTCCAATCAAAATCTTGGAACATTGTTAACAATTTAAGGACCATTGTTCTTTTTTGTTCCCTTCCGTATAACGCTGACGTATAGCCCCCATCGGTGCATCTGCCGTAGCATATTATTCACAGCAGCACCTACAATTTCTTGTTTGCGAAACCTCAAACTGTTCTAACTTAAGTCCTAAATTGTCGCATTCCTGACCCTATTACGGTCCGATTGAGTCGTATACGAGTGTTATTTTGTTACACAACACATTTCAAAAGGAACAACTTAGGAACAATTTAAGAACAATTTAACCAGTTTGTTCCAATCGCCCGCTAAATTGTTCTTGTTTTGTTCTTGTTCCAGAAAATCGTGGAACAATATGAATTGTTCTTGTTTTGTTAACAATTTAGCAGGAACTTTGTTCCGGAACATTGTTCCGTCAGAACAATTGGACACACTGGTAACGGTCACGGGTCAGTCACGTTCCTACGCACTTCCGCTTCAAGGGTCTCCAAGTCTTCGATCGAGAGTATGCCCTGCGCCTGCAGCGACGTCACGAAAGGTCTGTCGATTCCCGGGTCGACGTTCTGAACGAGTTCAGCTTCGGCGCGCACTAGCAACGCGCGCTCGTCTTCGGGAAGTCCCGGACCACGGAGGTAGCGACTGGCGGAAGCCATTACATAGTAAAAAGTCAAAATGTGGACATGACAATTTTAAGAAGTTCAGTCGCAAGAATGCGATCCCTTCCAAAAGTCGTTTGAAATCGCGAAGTACAATCTCAATTTATAAACCTGTATGAGAGATGACAAGATTTGTAGACGCGATACGGCAAGATATACCGAACTGTCACAAAATCGTTTATTCTTCTCCAGACTAAGCGTCCATTCAAACTAACACCAATGAACAATACACGCACCACGCAAAGCAGCAAAGCACCAAAATCCTCCTCTCTTCATCCCTACTTGGGGTTGGATCTCCCCCCCCCCCCCCCCACCCCAATAGGGAGGGAGAATCGGAGAACCCACAGATGCAGCTCGACAGCTGATCGTCCTAATCAACGCGGTGTAAGTCCAACGAATTGGCTTCTGCGGGAGAGAGCTCAAGAAGACTGAGGAGGTAGCGGCCGAAAGCGACCGGAGGACTATTCGACTTGTTGAGCAGATAGCCCAGATTGCGGTGGAGGAACTTCTCCAGCACATGCAGCTCTTCTGCCGATCCATTGTTGCGATGGCGACCGATCTCTGCCACCAGACTGTCTAAGATCTGGCCCGCCAGCTCCTGAAGCGACTGGCAAATTAACAGAAGCTTGCCTTCACTTCATCAAGCTTTGTGATAATCCCTATACTACAAGTAATGTTGAGCCGCTTCCAACACTCACCGCCGTCGTGGCGGTCGAAACGTGCTGGCGCTTGAGGTAGACCTGCGACAGGGTGTGCAGCGAGTAGGTATACCGGCAACTTCGTGAATTGAGGCTATCTGTATATGAGCACTGGAAGAAAGTTAGAGCAAAAGCTGAAGTAGAAGAAGAAGAAGAAGAAGGAAGCCAAGAAGGAGCAGAAGAGGAGGAGGATGTCTTCGTCGATCGAGTGCGTCTTCTCCCAGAAGGTGTCGGCCGGCGCCATCGCCAATTCGGCCAGCGTCACGCACGTGCTGATCAGAGGCGGCCTCCGACTTCAAAAGGAAGACGAGGAAGAAGAAGGGCTGGACTTCGTGCTGCTGAGCGGCGACGCCGACGAAGCCACCGAGCCGGAGCGCTACTGCGGCAGCTGCGGAAGACGCCGCCTGCCCCGAGAAAGGCAGCCGCTCGAGCTCGAGATGGAAGACGACACGGAAGAGACGGAAGAAGAAGTGGACTTCCTGAACAGCGACGAAGGAGGCAAGTCGACGACGACGACGACGGACGGCAGTGGGCCGCGTCTGCCTCGAGGGCTGGAAGAGCTGTCGCTGCAAGACGCCGACCGGCCGACGCCGACCCGACGACGCGTCTTCGGCTTCTCGAAGTGCAGTTCGCCTCGCTGTCCGTCGCCTGGAATCCCGACCGCCCAAGAAGCCGACAGACGACGAAGGAAGCAGAAGCAGAGCCGTCGAAGCGAGACGACGTCGATATCGTACCAGTCCGTTCCGGAAGCCGACGACTCGCTGAGGGCCCAGCGCCGCTACAGGGGCGTCATGACTCGAGAGGAGGCGAAGGCGGCGCTTCGCGCCCGGACCGACTTCATCCTCTACCACGCCGTCGACGGCGGCGACCCGGCCAGCGTGCTACAGCCGCAGCTGAGCGTCGCCTACTGGAGCAGCAACAACGTCGTCTGCCACTACCCCGTCAGGAGGAGCTGGCGACCCAGAAAGGACTTCGGCGACGACGACGAAGGCAGCGGCAGAAGCACAAGCGACATTGCCTCAACTGAGCGGAGAGAGCGGCCGGCCGACGACGACGGCGCCGAAGGCGACTACGCTTACTGGGTCGACTACAAGGACCCGGTGGGACCTTCGCAGAGACAATATGTAGTAGCGACTTAGGAAAATTGAAAGGGACCCTCGTCAGAAGTCGTTTTCAGCATGCGCCGGTCTTCCCGAGCCTGTCGGTCCTGCTGCGCTACTACGAGGGCGGCCACTACGTGCGCTGGCAGTGGGTGCGCGACAGGGAGTGCGTCGACGTCTTCCCCTGGTGGATCGACGTCCGCCTCGACGGCCTGCCGCCCCTCGCCCAGCTGCCTCCCAGAGCCTGCCAGAGAAGAGCCGCCGCCCAATGATCAGTGATCAGTGATGACAAACCGACAACGACGCATGATGACTCGCTGTGAGCCGAAGAGAAGTGAAGAGAGGAGAGGAAGAGAGTCAGTTGAGAAGAGCAGGTTTCGCACTTGGACGCAACGATTATGATACACGCATTGCGTAGCATAGCTACATACGAGTGAAACGGATCAGCTCACATTAGCGTATTGTTGTGTCTGTCAGGCGGGACGACAGAGCGGCCTCGCCTTCCACATAATCTTCCTGCTGTTCGTCTCTGCGATGTTCGCCGTCAGCGTCTCCATCCTCTTCTTCTACCACCTCTTCCTCACCGCCAGGAATCGCAGCACCATCGGTTGGTGGTGGCACTGCGCAGTTGAACTGCGCCGATTGGACTGCGCAACTTCCCTTCGTCTTCTTCAGAATCGTTCCGCGCGCCCCAGTTCGTCTATGGGCCCGACTTGAACGGCTACAACCTGGGCGTCGCCGGCAACTACCGCGAGGTCTTCGGAACGAAGGCGCGCCGCTGGTTCCTGCCCGTCTTCTCCAGGTATGCTAGGTACCGTTCATTGGCGAAGCAAAGGCAAGGATTTGAATTTGTGTACGATCTTCCCTCTCTCTTTGACAGTCGGGGCGACGGCCAGAGCTTCCCGATTCCCGTGTGTAGCGCCGAGGCGGACGGCCTTCTCAACGGCAGGCACTCGCTGATCGCCGAAAGCGATTCGGGTGAGCGCCGACTTCTTGCGTCCGATGGAAGCGCCGCCGCCGCCTGTCGAATGACGACGCTTGCAGACAGCGGAGACGAGATGACGGCCATTCGCGTCGACAGATAGCGCCTTATGTGGGAATACTCTCGGCCCGCATTTGAAGACAACCCAGAAGCAGCACTCAAAAACTTTCTTTGACGAATCGTGGCTGTGCCGTTGAAGTTTTGATTGTTTGTACCGCTACCCTCGCAGCTCTGTATGCCCTCGTTCTGCTTGTGCTTGTTGGTGTTGTAAATTATCGTTCGGGAAGCGGAAAGCAGGAATATCGGCATTGCTTAGAAGCCCTTGTGGATGCTATCGACCTTTGATCAATGACCAGCAAGGGACGTTGTCAGTAGCGACAAGACCGGCGTTCGGTAGCGAGATCGGAAGACGCAGTTGAACGTACCTATTGATCCGCTTGTCCATCGCCTTCGCACGTACTGCCGTTTCGAAGACGTCGAACCAATGTGGCGGAGCTAATCAGTTCTCGTCCTTGAATCGTGTGTAGATGGTGGCGACGTAGGTGAAGACGCAGTGCCACTCGGGCTCGTTGCCCATACTGAGCATGTCCTCCACCTCGAGCAACGGAGTCACGCCCGCCGACCGCCTTGGTTGAAGAAAGCGCAGAAGCTACTCTGCTTGGCTACAGTGATTATCAGGCTTCAAAGTGGGCTGGGTTGGTTGGCGCATATGTATGTACACACAGTAAGAATGTACATTGTGACACCAAGGCAAGGGTACTTCACTGTCGTGCAGAGTATGCTGCGTACATACTCGGCCATCTCGAAGGCGAGCTGGAAGTTGCGCCTTCTGTCTGTGGCGTCGAGCTCGTCGAAGTCGAACAGAGCGGGTCTGAAGTGGTGCAAGAGTGCGCAGAAGGCCAAGCCGTCGCTCCAACTCGAGGAGAAGTTGCGGATGGCCACTCCCTGTGCGCGGAGCGAAATTTAGATAGTGTCAAATAGGTACATAGATTTGGGTACGAAGAGTGCCCTACCGGGTATCCCCTGGTTTTCTCCTGGCACCAGCGGAGAACCCCTCTGATTTTGTCGCCGGGACTCGCGGATCGGCTACGTTGACCTACCGTAGTCGGCACTAAAAGTTCGTTACACTTCTTGCGCTATATGTATGTCACGTAAATTACGCCGCACTACTGGCTACCATTCAAGCGCTTGCTGTTCGATTCCCTTCTGTCTGACGAACGAGATCGTGGTGGTGCGACGACCGCTGGTGCCTCAAGTCGGTGCGGTAGTCGTTTCGGCGACAGTGGAGACGCCACTGTATCAAACCTACATATGTATGCACATGCCAGAAAGTAAGTGACTTCAAGTAATATGGGAACCTTTGGTTTCTCTGACGCCAGATTCCTGCTCAAAATGACGCGCCATCTCCAGGACGCTTCGAGGCCTCTCGCGTCGCAGCGCCGGCAGATCTTGGCGCAGCAGCTGGCAACAGTTCAAGCTGTCGACATCGCGTGTGACGTAGAGTGCGCACACAACGTCTTCTACTTAAGCTTACAGATCGCTCGCTGCTGTGCCTCTGAAGGTTCGTCGCCGCGGCCGACGGCGGCGCCAGAAGGTCGATCTTGAAGTTGGGCCGGCTGGGAATCATCGCCTGCAGTCGGCCGGATAAGGACGGTCGCTGCCGCTGCAGCAGCCAGCTATCGGCGACCTCTTTGGCGAATCGGCGCTCCTGCTTCGCGGGGTCGTAGCGACCTTGCCGACTGCGACTGCTCTCGCTGCCGCCTACCAGACGAGCTATGCGCCCGAGCAGACTGGTTCTGCGCTTGTTGGGCGCTACCGCCGATTCATGAAGCGACGGCGGCTGACTGTCCATTGCAAATGCCGTAGCCTAGTGTGACTGTTGCTATCCGGTGGAAACGACGACCACGTTTGGCGTATATATTTTGACTTCGCGCAGCCAGACAGAGAGACCGCTGCAAATACTCCAGCTAGCAAGTTGGATGAATACAATGCATGCTTCGCCGCTTGTTTGTTGGGCGCAGTGATGCGCTGCCTGGTTTTAGTTTCATCACAGTTGCAATACATCACAGTTAGGTAACCCATTCTCTCTCTAGTAGACTTCAATATACGGTGTCGACGATATCGGTACTGGTTGCAGGTGATAGACGATAGATTGATAGATAGATAGCACAGAGCGAAGCTCAGCGAAGTGATCACCGCAGATCAACTATTCAGGAAGGGCTTCAGCAACGACTGCCCGTTGATAATAGACGTGGTGACGATCAGGAACGAGAACTCTGAAAAGATACGAAGGAATTTGTAGCTTATACTGTAGCGTCAATTCTACGGTGCACGAACTCCCACATAGATTTTCTCACTGTTGCACGTGTTCAAAAATATCGCCAGCGAGATGCGCTTCACCGGCGCTCTCTTCTCTTACTCGATACGCGCCCACCTTCGTCCTTGGAGTTGATGAAGCGCAGGGCGGAGATCTCGGCGTGCGTGACGCCGCCCACGAAGAAGACCAGCACCGTTCTCTTGCGCGCCTTCTCCTCCTCTTCCTCTTCCGCTGGCGCTCCGCCTCGACGTCGGCGCTGCGAACGACGCGCCTCGCTCTCCGACGAGTCTGGGGAACGGAGAGAGAAAGAGAAGATACTGTTGTGCAGAATGTCTCGAGTTGTACATGCTAATCTCTGTCAAAGGTACACTATGTAGGCCAATTGTTCTGGTTATGAAGAAGCAGTAGCGGAATGTCGCGCAAGTGCTTGCAGATTACACAAGACAGGCTACGCTGTTTCCACCAAGGACACAGGACACTAGTAGGTTGGTGGTCCCGACTCCTCCACTGCTAATTTTTCTCGATTGATTCTTGGCTAGTTGTCTGTACGCTTCGTTACGAGTAACAGGACCAGATCTATGCTCTGAGAGCATGCCAATGCCCACAAACAACCGTTCGACTTGCGATAGGAGTGGTAGGGTCTCAGGAACCGTCTCACTCCCCACACTATGTAGTAGCAAGAGAAGCCGCAGCCCACCAGAGGAGGACAGTTGTGAGAGGGAGGCGGCTGAGGCGTCGGCGGAGAAGACGGAAGTGGCGCCGGGCAGTCGCTGGAGTGTGTCGGCGATGGCAGACCAGCCCGGCCGCAGCAGGTACTGGCAGAGGCGTACGGTCAGCGGCGCGTACCCACTGTACACGTAGGAGACGTCGTTAGGATTCTGAAGTGGAGAGAGGCGTGAGAGTAGGATATCGTAAGTAGTGATGGCAATTTCCAAATTTGGTAACTGGGTAAGTACAGGTAAGTATACCCAGTTTCTGATAAAACTGGATAAGTAAAAGTAAATTTACCCAGTTTTTATCCGGTTTTTAAAACTAGGTAAAACTGAGTACCCAGTTAATTTTGGCAAATTCAGGGTAAGTAAAACTGGGTACGGCAGAATTTGGCGAATTTGAAACTGGGTAAGTAAAACTGGGTATACCCAGTTGAAATAAACTGGGTACAACGGGGTAAGTACTTACCCAGTTTTGGGTTGCCATCACTAATCGTAAGTACCCGAACGCGTGTACCGTGCTCTTGTTCCATGCAAGAAGTAGTACACACCCTTAGAGCACCTTCCAACAACCAACTAACCAGTTCATCGACGTCGTCGACCAGAAGGCGGAAGGCCTTCCGAATGGCAGCGAAGGTCAAGGGCTGCTGTCCTCCGGAAGCGCCGTAGCCTCCAGCCGACCCGAAGAAGGAGCCGGGCGCACTCGCGGCCGTCGACGACTTCTCGCGCAGCAGATCCGCCTTCTGGAGACGCAGCAGCGTGGCCGCCGCCTCGTAGCCGTAACTCTAAAGGAAGTAAAGGGTGAACGATTATCAAAAGACCGGTAATTTGACTCGTCACATTTTCCAAACATCCGGTAACTCTTTCCAAACATCCGAACTGACTTGGAGTATCTCCTTGCGATACTGGTCGAGCACCTTTGCTTTGAGACCGTCGCACTGGAGCGAGTGGAGGCAGACGAGACGCAGCACCTTCGCCAAAGGCTCCGCCTGCGCTATCCAGTTCTCGACGGCCGACAGAGGTTTGTCTCCCGTCTCGTAGCCGTTCAAGATCTCTGGGGAAGGGAATGAAGAAAGTAATGGGTATGGTAACAGACAAAGTTGACTCGCTCCTTCTACAACAAACACCCCCCCCCCCCCGTCCGTCTCCCATTGTCTCCCGCAAAAAATCACCAAACTGCACGAAGCTCACACAGCGCCAAGTTACCTATTTGGGTAATTTTTTGGGTGACAGTCAATTGTCCTACTTCACTAGCAGCGCGCGCCTTCTCTTTCATTGTTTTGCTTCATTGTCTAGTGCGCCAAGTCCAACCTTGCTCGGCCTGGAGGACGTCTGTGAATCTGTCGAGAGTGGTCATCTCCTTGACCATCTCAGCCATAGTGGTGTGGATGGAGGCGAGCTGTCGGGCCGCCTGCAGCTCCGGCAGACGCTTCACGAACTCCTTGTACTCGCGCACTGTGCTGCGCGTATGGCGCTCCTGAGTGAACTACTGGACGGGAGCAGACACGCGAATACCGCGATACCGTGAATACTCTAATAGGTATCCCCCAGGAATTCATTATATCAACCAGGGGGGGGGGGGGGGGGGTACACCGGAGGAGGGTGCTTATTTGAGAATAGAGGAGCTTATTAGAGTATTTACGGCAGCAACGCACCTCCATCTTCTCCGAGATGGCGGTGATGCGCCGCTTGAGCGCCGGCCCCACAGCGTTGAAGTGTAGGTCGCGCAGCTCGGCGAAGAGGTCGTCCGCAGAAGAGAGCGGGATCTCCTTCAGAGCGTCCGAGCCGCTTCCCGACGTCTGCTGCTGCTGCTTCGCCTTCGGCTTCATTGACGTGTCGGCGCCGGCGAAGCGCTCCTTTGGCAGGCGGACGGCGCCTGCATTGACGAGATTACGGTACACTACACTACACGGGTGTCCAAAGGCATACCGTAAGTAGTCGAACAAGCCAATGGGTGGTTTAGTCTTTCCAACCTCCTTCTAGGAGGAGGTACTATTGGAGGGTGGAAGCTTATTAGAGCGGGAAGGCTTAGGGTAAGGGTAGGCAACTACACAGGTCGGACCGTGGACAATTGAGAAGAGCTCGTCCAGTAGGCCCTCGTAGGTGAGCTGAGTGACGAAGGGCGTCACCAGGTCCACCTGTCGATCCAGAAGTACCACAGTGTCCACCAAGGTCGACGTGCGTTCCGATTCGCCGCCGCCGGCGTCGGCAGAGGACGACTTGGACGCCAGCTCGTCCTGCTCGCGCTTCTTCGCCAGAATGTCCAGCACCCGCCTGGAAGCAGTCGGAAACAGAGTGTGGAACCTAGCGGATGTGAACATCGGCTGACGTTTGATTAGACTCTACGTGCCACAAGCAATATTTGCGTCTGATGATTTGACGCGCTTCAGAATGCTTCCAAACTAGGGTATCCTTTCATACACCTATCCGAAAGTACAGTAACCCGATTCCTTTCTTCTCCCAGTCAGCTCACTTTGAGTAGTCTCCCTTATAGACGATCTCGGGGACGCGACCGATGGAAGACTCGAGAGATGAAAGGGCGAGAGCGCACGCGTGGAGTGGCGTCCAGTCGTCGTGCAGAGAGAGGTCGGCGAAGAGCGAGGGAGCGTCCAGACTGAGCAGATCCGCTTCTTCCACAAAGAGACTGATCTCGACGTCCTTGACGGAGGATAGACGGTCGCCTAGACGAGACAGGAGAGAAGAGCAGCACCTACAGTATCTCTTTCGCAAGGCGCCAAAGGTGCGGGTAAAAAAGCGCGTGGAAGGATGCGGTCTGCACACCTGCCGACGAGACGCTAGCGTCACATACGTCCACGCATCTCTTGTCTTACCAAGACTGGCCTCTCTCAGTCGCTGGAGGCAGAGGGCGTTTCCTCTGGGCACGAAGAGGACGTGATGTCGTCTGTTGTCGGCCTTGTCCAGTCCGATATTCTTCACAACCAGTTCCACCTGCGCCGAACAACACCGAGAAGCTACGCTATGCAGCGCCGATGAGGCATACTGTAGCTCGTACCTACCTTGTCCAGGGTGGGCTTGATCAAGTAGATGAGGTGCTCCACGTTGGGCAGCACCGCGGCGCCCTTCTCCAGCGGCAGCAGCTCCATCACGCCGTGCTGCTTCAGTTGGGCGGGAGTGGTGAGCGCGTTGAAGCGCTTCATCAGCGCCCGATCCCATCGGTGCCAAATGAGCGCCTTGCTGCCGTCGAAGGAGTCGAGCAGGTCCAGCAGAAGGCGCCGATTCGACTCCCGCACCAGAGCGAAGGCGCTGGCGCTATCGACCGACGGCTGCTCAAGCTCCGAAGAATCGCCCGCCGATGGAGCCATCTTCAGAATCGATGCAGCCAGAGCAAGACGAAAGTTACTCCTCCTCGGTCAAAACGTACACCAGTATTTTGTCAAATTTGAATGCAGAATGCGAACGGTATATGGTACGGCCTTACGGCCAGGGTTTTGCGTGTAAATACAAGGACTAGTCCGAGCGAATCGTGTATATTCGAGGCCAACCACCCCACTCCGACAAACAGATACACAGACCAACAGCCAACTGAAACCGATCTACTAATGTGTTTACGTCACATTCATTGTACTTGAGCAAAGAATCGATTGATCTGGTCTCCTATCACTGAGCACAATTGCTACCGGAAGCCTACGATGTCGTAAACCTCTTCCATAGTGCTTCTGGCGATTTCGCTGGCTTCCTCGTTGCCAGGTCGGATTGCGTCCCGAAGCGCACGCCGGTCCGCCAGGAGCTCTTCGTAGCGCCGTCTGATGGGCGCAAACTTCGCGATCAGAGCATCGGACAGCCGCGTCTTCATTTGGACGTTGTTGCAACCGGCTAATTCATCCGTCACTGCGCCTAGTGAACGCTCGGTCGTAGCAGCGTAGAGTGCGACCAGATTGGAGACGCCAGGCCGGTTCTCGGGATCGTAGGTGACGGCGCCGACGGCGTCGGTGGTCGCCTTGCGCACCTTGCGGGCGATCTCGTCGTCGGAGTCCGAGAGATCGAGGCGGCCGGTCACGGCGCCCTGCTGAACAGCCGACTTGCTCATCTTCTTGGTTGGATCGCTGAGACACTTCAACTTGAACAGCTGCGATTTGACCTGAAGCAGAAGAGTGTTGGCCTGTAACGATACGACGACGACGACCAGTGGCGGGCCCAGGATTTTCCGATAGGGGGGGCACAAAATCCAAAATATTTCCAAAGCGCCGCAGGCGAAAATTTCGCACTTTTAGGCCCTTTTAACGCTAAAAATCGCCAAAATTTGACCTTTGCAACCCATTAGATGCCCTAAATTTAGATTCAAAATTGCGCCGCAGGCGAAAATTTTTACGTTTTTTGCCTTCCTTGTACAAAAATTTGCCTAAATTGAGCGCCGCAGGCGAAAATTTGGCGATTTTTGGTCCCTAAATGCCAAATTCTCTTACAAAATAGCGCCGCAGGCGAAATTTTTTGATATTCGTGTGTCGTTTAAGAAAATTTTTTCTCAAAGGTCGGACCGTAAGGGGGGGGGGCAGTGCCCCCCCCCTGGGCCCGCTACTGACGACGACACACATCCCACTCGTTCACAGGGCAAGCGAACCTTCTCGGGCGATTCGAAGTAGTCGACTTTGAAGCGCTGATTAAAGAGGGTCGCGAGCTGTTGGGCGACCTTGAGGTGCTGCCACTGGTCCTGGCCGACGGGTACCAGCTTCGCCTTGTAGAGCAGGATGTCCGCCGCCTGGAGAACGGGGTAGCTCAGCAGGGCGACTGAGCCGCCGGCCCAGTAGTCGCTCTCGTCGGGCGGCAGACTGTCCTTGTCTATGAGCGCCGTCTTCTCCTTGTAGTGGACCATGGAGCGCATCTTCTGCACCGTGCACAGGCAGGACAGGATCCAGGCGAGCTCGCAGTGACTGGCGACGCGGCTCTGCTGGAAGAACACCGTCCTGGCCGGGTCCAGGCCGCAGGCAAGCAAGGAAGCGAGCATGCGCTCGAAGTTCTCCCTCCTCTCGGCGCGCGATTGGCGTCGCGGAACGGAGGTCGTCAACGAGTGGAGATCGACGATGGAGACGAATAGGCGGAACTCCCTCTGGCGCTCCTGGTAGCCGAGCCACTGGGACACGGCGCCGAAGTAGTTGCCTAAGTGAAGCTCTCCGCTCGGCTGAATGCCAGAGAAGACCACCTTCCTTCCGTCGGCGCCTTCTTCCGCTATTGCGTTCTCTACAGGTTCCAGACGGGCACCAGCCGGTTGGGTTCGAAGGCGAACCGACAGGAGGGGCATAGTCCGCTGGCGGCTGCTTCCCTGGCTCCGCAGGGCCAGCAGAAGAGGTGGCCGCAGGGGGTGCAGCATGGTCGGAATCCGCGCTCCAAGCAGACGGGACAGCGGAAGTCGACGTCGGAGACGCGATCGGCGCTCACGTCGAGTAGCTCAGCCTCGCTCAGCTTCTCGGACGGCCTATGTCGCTTGCTTTGTCTTTCCTTCTCGGTCCACTCGCGTCGCTCCACAGCGCGCTCCTTGCACCAGAGAAGGAAGTTGAAGGCCGCCTGTCCCACGATAAAGTAGCCCAGACAGCGTAGCAGGAAGAGAACGTCCTCTGGTGCCGTCTGCGAGCGCAGGCTAACGTAGCGCACGGATGCGAGCCTCTTCGACAGTTCGTAGTAGACTGCGCCCAGGTAGAACAATCCAATGTGCAGCCGGACGAGCGATGGACAGTGCCTTCTCAGCCAGGCGACGACGGCGATCAAAGTGTGCCGTCCCTCGGGCTTCAGTTCGACACCAGCGAACGCCAAGCCGTCCCCTTCTTCCTCGCACTGTAGCAGCTTTCGTTCGACGGCGCCCAAGCCTCTCTCCAACCAGTAGGGACCCAAAGTGCGACAGAGCACCAGGAAGACGCGTCGAGCTACGGAGGGCAGTCGGCGACGGGACGGGTCGCCTTCTACTTGAACTAGACCCACGTACTCTTCGCCCAACGTCTGCAGGCCTGAACGACACAAGTGATACGTGACACTCCTTGAGTGTCAGATAGGCACTCCGCGTGATTGTTTTGGCAGACGGGGGCACAGAAACGCGTTGGAGCAGGCTGTACTGACGACGATGAGCGCAGTCTGTGCTGACCACTGACTGTCTATAGCCACTCACAATGTAGAATGCCAGCGGCGCTCCAATTGTACAGGCGGCCTTATCTACGCTACACAGCGGCGCTCCCCCGCTGGGGTGGACGGCGTCGGTGGCAGTACGATGCTCCTATAACTCGCTTCGATTGCGCGTGCGTAGACGCCTTTCTCAGCGCGTCTTATATGGACGGCGTACTGTAGGCGCAGCAAAATCAATGGCGGACGGTATTTTCGGAACTTCGCGAAATTTTACAGAGTGTGAGTATTCGGCCAAAATCAGGCAAAATGCACCGCAAATCGCAAAACAAACGCCAGATTCGTGTTCTACCGCGTCAGAAAGCCCAGACGCAACTGTCAACGCGATTTGAAAATTCAACCCCAGGACCCAATTTTTGGCCGGCCTGGTGCCGAAATCAGGGTAAAGGCGGGCCAAATCGCAAAACAAACACCGGATTCGTGTTCAGCGTCGTCGAAAACCCCCGAAACGAGTGAAAACTCAATTTCGAAAATTTGACCCCGGGATTCAAAAATTCGGCGCGGTCGGGATACGGTACCTCAAAATGGTCAAAACACTTCGTCTAGACCAACTTTTAACGCGGAACACGATGCAACGGTCAATTTGCCGCTAAAGGCACGCTTTCCGGCCCAAAAATCTATTCAAAGTCGAAAACCCCAATTTTCCGCTCGGGACCCGGGACTTTTGCCACCGCGGATCTCCCGAACGGCGCGACCGATCTCGGCGGTTTTGGTGTCGAATGAAAGGTAATAGAAGTGTCCAGGTCAGAAATTAAATTGGCGAGGATCCATCGTCGCAAACTCGAGTTACGATTTTTTAAAGGTCGGAAAAAATTTAAAATTTTGAAATTTCTACCGTACTCCCGCGTCGGACCGCCTAGGGAGCCCGTTCCGACGATGCCGCCTAGAGGACCCAAAGGCCTACAACATATCCCAAAATCACCTTATTCGGCCCACTTTTGCGATAGTTATGGGGTATTGTTTTTTTTTTACTTAGTAAAAATTCGAATTTTTGAATTTTCGCAAAATTTTTCCACCATCGAAATTTTTTCACCCCTCGAGCACGCTGCGCGTCGTCATAAGCTATCTTTTAAGAAAAAATTTGGCTCCGTAGGTCCTTCCTAGCGAGCGCTAGCTCTGGTTATGTTAACTGTAGGCTTTACCGCTCCTATAGCACTCCTTCGCTTTTCAAGCGGCGGAGTGCCAAAAACTGTACAGGGTGGTATTTCCGACAAAAACTCGTCGCTGCGAAGATTTGGCCGTTGAACCCACTTTGAACACTATGTACTTCTCAAAATCAACGCTCTGTCAAGTTGAGAAACGACTTCGCATCAAACGGAACTGACCATTGACAGTGGTCAGGCCAAAGTAGAGTAGCTCAGGAAGAAGGTTGATCTCGCCAATCCAGTGTATCCACAGTCGATCGCCGACCAATCGGCGCACGAGCTCCGACACGCTCCGTCTCAGCTCCTCAAGGAATTCGTCGTCGCGCCTCCGGGATTTCACGAATTCGGGCAGCTGCGGTTGGTAGACATTCATAGATGTACCTTCGATCGCACCTTAGGACAAAGTCGAATTTCAACACCTTACTACGTACCACTTCGTTTGCGGTAGTAAGAGAAATGAACGTCGTCTCTCATTCAAAGAAGAGTCACGCAGGAAAGCCGTTTCTCTTACGCATCGCAGAGTATGGCGACCACCAAAACGAACGAAGCGAACGAAAGACCAAACTGCGTCAACCAACCCATTGCGAAGCAGGCGAAGCGTCAGATCGCGCGACAGGAGCAAACGACAACCACAGAATTGGCACAGAGAGAAAAGGAGAGTACAATTTCAATTCATTGGTGCGGCAGAGGATCTCAGACAAGTTTGCGCCCGATACATGTCGTCAGACGAACCGCGTAGTTTCACCAAAACCAATCGAGTGAGGAGACGCCGACAGACGACTAAGACTCGTTGGAGCGCAGGCGCATGTAGAAGGCGCGGCCGTTCTCGTTCTGGAGGGGCTCCGCTTCTTCCGCGCCCTCGACTTCAAGGCGCCACTCGTACCAGACGCCGGCGGCGTCCACTCGGCGCCAGAAGTGGACGTCCATCTTGCCCCCTTTGCGCACCAAGACGGCGCTTCTCAGGGGAAAGAGGGTGGGGAACCAGCTGAACATCCCGGGTGAGTGAGTGGAAGGGACGGTGCTCAGAGTGACGCCGCCGAAGAGCTCGCAGTCGAAGTAGCCGCCCAGGCCCATCACCTGAAGGGAAGAAGAAACGACTTGAATTATGACGCAAAAAGAACGGAAATGACAGCAACTCTAGCCATTGAATGGCTCTGCAGGCACTACAAGTGGCGAACTCTAGCCTCTGACAGGGATGGAAGTGGGGGAAAGGAAGAGGGGTGCGCCATACAAATGCAACCACTCCATAAAATATATCCACTCCCGAACCTCGCAATCCTCCCTGGCGACAAAAGAGAGCTTGCCCTCCCTCTCGTTGCTGGCGCCTTCGAAGTTGGGATGGCGGAAGTCGAAGAGAGCTTTGGCGTCGTCCACGGGGTAGTAGGAGACAAGGCGGACGATGTAGGGCTGGTCGCAGACGTCGACTTCAGTAGTTGAGCGGAACACGAAGTAGGGGAAGCGGCTGCGCCGGCCGTGCTGAAGGAACGGAGGGGGCAACAGGCACTTCTGCCTGCCTAGGCGAACTGCGGCGTAGCTGGTATCCTACTTGCAGACTAGCGGGCATCTCGAATGGAGGCAGGGCGCCATTCTCCCTCCTCCGGTGTCCCAGTGTCCAGCTGCTGCACTCCTGGTGTCCCACAACCGAGCGCAGCTTCGTCGAGTGAATGGGGCCTGCGCATCCGAATTGCTATTCGCAGATCGCTACAGCCAATCGACAATGGCTACCCACCCAAGTAGCTGGTGTACTTCGTGGGGACGGAGACGCAGTGACTGTGGAGGTACTCGGTGGCGCCGTCGAGGCACTCGGGCGACAGCTCGTTGTCGCCGAAGGAGCCGAGAAGCTCTGAGATGACCAGGTCCGCCTTGCCCTGCAGAAGAAATGCAAACACAGCAAATCCACTAATAACAACCCTGTCGAATAAGCCTCCCCCCCTCAAATATACCTCCCCTAGATAGAGGGAAGTTCAAAACAAGCCCAATGGGGGCTGATCCGAGGATCTAGGGTAGGTCAACCGCAAGTTTAGTCTGTGAAAAGTGGCGCATTTCTAGTGCGCCAGTGCCAGTCGGCGAATCCGCGACTCGCACCTTGCTTCCCTGTCGGTAGTCGCGGATGTCGGCGTTGACGATCTCCACCCGGCGTTGCCAGTTCCACTCGTTCCTGTAGTGGAGGGTGACGCAGGCGCTCTCGTTCTTCTCCAGCGCCGTGTAGACAACCTCGAACTTCCGCTGCCGATGGCGCTCGCGAACCTAATCACAGGGAAGCGAGGCTGGCGATGGGTTCGGTTGGAGAAGTGACCAGAGCCGAAATGGGAAATGGGCTGCAAATGACAAATAGCCTCCTCGCGTCGCCCCCAAAAACAACAACAACAACAACGACCAGAGCCGCTACTACCCAACTACTAACAGTGTATTTCTGAGATGCGCTGTAACTTTCAGAGGTCTTGATACAAGTAACTATACGATTCTGAGCACCTACATGATTGCCTAGACTACTGCATGCTTCGCAAATCGGCGCCATTCGCCATAGTAGATTCCAGCCATGTTCCAAGCCATTCGGTCGAACGCAATTTGGTGTCTACGCTGTCCATTCTCAGTCACTCTCTACTCAGGTACCTTGCTCTCGGCTGTCAAGGCGCGCTGTACCAGCGGTCCTCTCCCCGCGCCCAGCACCATAACGTGTAGTCTGCTGAGTCCCACTTCCAGCAGTAAGTGCTCCATGGCCAGTCCGATCGCCTCCTCGTACTGAACGTACTTCACCGGGTCCTTCTCGAAGATCTCGTAGGTGCCGGCGTCCAGCTGCTCGCTCTGCGGCTGCAGCGGCACCTGTGGAAGACGGACACTGCGCAGTACTAATGCTATTGTGCAAAAGAGCCCAAGCCTCAACTATAGCTGAATGGGAATAATGAGGTACCTTGCTTGTGGTTACCGTAACACAAACCGAATACTTGTTTCTACAAGCGCAGCGCAGGGCGCAGGCACTAACGCCGGATGCAGTTTTGCAGAGGGCAACACCTTCACAAGTTCGTAACCATTCACAAATATACAATGGCACATCAGCACCTGTAGGTAGTCCTCGTAGCCGGCGACAAAGTCGCCAAATGGGTCCGCGTCTCTCTCGGCGAAGACAGCGTCGATGGCTTCCAGGTATGGGACGAAGCGGTTGGCGTTCGTGTAGTTGTCGTGCACCACCGGCTGTGAAGGCAGCGGGGGCAGCAGGTCGTCGCCGCTAACTAGTACTTGAACGGTCGCCGTCGAGCGCAGAGAAAAGAGTCGGCGCAGAAGCTCCTTGTGGGCGGGACAGAGCGCCACCGTCGTCGATTGGCTGTGCTCCTGCTTCTCGACGCCGTTAGTGGACGCAGAAGCCGAAGAGACGAACAGGTCCGTGTCCAGGCGGACGGCGGCGACAGGCTCGCCCAGCCAGCGCGAAAGAGACGACTCGGACACCAGCTCGTCGCAGAGGTCAGCCTTGGGGAAGAGAAGCGCGGCCAGACGGTCGTGGTCGAGGACGGCCGAGCGGAAGCGCTGCCAGCAGGACCAGAGGCCGCCCGGCTCGGTCGCTTCCTCCTCAGCTTTTGCGTCTTCGGCAGCGCCGCCGTCTTCGCCGGCCTCGCAGAGGTCGGTGGGAAGCTGGAGCCAGATCTTGAAGCTCTCGGCCTCCGTCCAGAGTCGCTGCCGGAGGAACTCGGCCAGGCGGGGCGCGTGCGCCCGTTTCAGCGGAATCAGGACCGCCTTCAGAGTCAGATAGCGAGCGTAGTCCAGCTCCTGCGTCAAGGCCGTCTCGGAGAGCTTCTGGATTCGGCCGTCCGCCGAGTCGAGGTCGATCCAAGGCGACACCATGCCGCACACGTAGCGGCCTGAACAGAGGGCAAATCGGTCACAAAGTAAATAAGACGGTTCAACTGCAGTTTAGGGGGATTTTAAGAAAATATTTTAGAGGGATTTTCAAGTTAGGGGAGCCACACTGCACTTTAGGGGGATTTTGAAGTAACACTGCACTTTAGAGGGATTTTCAAATAACATAACATGGCTTAGGCTCTTGCATAGGCTCATGCTTAGCCCCTGGGACGGCGTACCCAAAATGCCGTTACTTTTTCGCGTTACTCTGGGACCATTTTTTCCTCCACTTTTCAGCTTGCTTTTCTGTCAATTTTGCTGAAAGCAGCAGCATCAGCTGGGACATCAGTCTACTTTATGTGCTGCTTCCTTCTGCTTCCCAGTTATCAAAGACTGCTGAAAAGCGACCAATATATCATGCAATGATGCAACTGCTATTTTCGCATATTCTGCATTCTGTTGTTAGTGCTTGGTCATGCATGCATTGTTGGCTTTGTGAGACCATCAGCACTCACTGCTTTACTACTGCTGTAAACGTGATATACAAGCATCAGTGCTGCTATGCTACAAGCAGCGGCTACTTTCCCTGCTGTTATTATTGTGATATACTATTCACCTGCCCGTACTAGTGCCCTGCATCAACACGCACAGAGATTGCTGAAGAATCAGGATGGCAACAATGTGCTTATGTTGCACACCCAAGTATGGACAAAGCAGATGACTGAGCTGATGTCGCACCACTATCACTTACAGTACCTGAATAGTCATGATGTTTCTGCACTAAGGTTCATACAGTTGGGTCTCAGTTCAAAGGCTGCTGCTGTGGTGGTGTTCGCACAGCCATCTGGCACTGAGAAAGTAACTGCACTGTGAAACTGAACAACACATCATGTTTATCTTGCACTGTGACCTGGAACTCCAATGTTCTTATTATGCTTGACACGCCAAAATACTGCAATGTAACAAATGTACTACCTGCTGGGACCAATGTACTGAACACTGCTCTTTTATCACAGTTGGAAGAGTGCTGCTTTGTGACGTGCTTTCGGAGTGGTTTTGAAGAATTCGAAGAGTCCTCCTTGCAGATGTGCTTTCACTTTGGTTTTCATAGTTTTGTGGCAGCCAGTCAGTTGCCGATAATTATTCCAGTGCCATGGTGGTTAATAATTATTCCAGTGTTTACCTCAATCGCGACCTGCGTCACATCCCTGTGAGGGTGGCAGCAGCAGCACGGCACCAGTGTGTTGTTCACCACAAGCGCAAGGACTGTTCCAATTACTATAGCGCCTGCTGCAAATTCGTTTGTCGGGGGGAGTGTTGGCATCAGTGGCATTATAAGAAAAAGTTAGAACGCTATGATAGTGAGGTAGAAAGTGACGATAAATGAGATGGTGGTTTGGCATTTGTTGGATTAGTGATCCAGTTGGACTTCTACTCACCCATCTTGAAATGTTTGACACAACAGTAGAGATTTATCGCAATGCACAGCACAACAGATCCAAGACAACATAAAAGCACAACACGAGCAAAGGCAGAAGTAACACTTGATCTCTCAGTGTTTTGTGATGTAGACTGTGGCAAGTGGAGAGTTGGCAACAAATGGCTGAAAAAAGAAATCAGGAATTAGTGGAAAGAAAAGCAGTAGTGCTTTATTGGTGCTTTCACTGCTTTCAGTGAAAGCACAAATAAGCAAAACAAAAAGTAGGCCAAAAAATTAAAAAATTTCTGCTTTCTCTGCTTTCGACCAGAGTAACGCGTACCACGCATATATGCGGGGTACGCCATCCCAGGGGTTAGGCTCATGCTTAGGCTTATGCTTAGGCTCATGCTTAGGCTCATGCTTGGGCTTAGGCTTAGGCTTAGGCCTGTAGTCCGGCTCGTTCTGAGTGAATGCTAAGCTCATCGTGAACCTAAGCCTAAGCCTAAGCATGAGCCTAAGCATGAGCCTAAGCATAAGTCTAAGCATGAGCCTATGCAAGAGCCTAAGCATGAGCCCATGCAAGAGCCTAAGCCATGTTATGTTATTTGAAAATCCCTCTAAAGTGCAGTGTTACTTCAAAATCCCCCTAAAGTGCAGTGTGGCTCCCCTAACTTGAAAATCCCTCTAAAATATTTTCAGAAAATCCCCCTAAACTGCAGTGTCTCTAACTCATTGTTTAAGGCATTTTGTGGCTCCCCATGGCCTCCAATCGTATTTTCCCGCCACAGAGAAGTCGAAAATCCCCCTCGATTGAAAATCCAACTATTTTTTCAAAATCCCCCTATTTTCTGAAAATCCCCCTATTTCTTGAAAATCCCCCTATTATTTGAAAATCCCCCTAAACTGCAGTTCAACCAATAAGACTGCGTTATAATAGACCATACCCCAGCTTTCCATGCAATCCATCTGGAAGTCCGGTACGGAGATGGCCGGTAACTCCAATTCAGCCGGATCCTCGGCCATGTGTAGTAGATCGTCCGCCGTCAGTTCCGACCTTTTCTGACCACCGATATAGTAGGCACCGAAGGTGAACCCGACTTTGCCGAAAGGCTTGAGTAGAGAGGGAATGTTCTGGTCGTGGCCGGCTATGGAGAACAGGCGTCCGATGGAAGTGCTGCGCCCTGCCGTGGAAGACGCCGACTGCGCGGGCGCCGGCGAGCTACCGCGCCGGCCGTCGCCATGTGCGCCCTCGCTTGATGTAGCACCGTTTAGGACAGCCGGCATGGCAATACCGGGCAGACAGAAACTCGCTGCGCTGCCGCAAAGCTCGGTCGAACTTCAACTACTTTCTTGGACTTTGAATGAGGAATCGTTCCCTGTCTAATCAAACAAATCACAACGGGGGCGCTTATAGGTGAATACAAACTAGATCATATTCTTCGCACTAGTGGCATACTGTATCTGCCCCACTTCGTTTCCACACACATTCAAACACAAGATAGAATCCATCAGTCCACCACTGACTCCCAAGGCGGACTGGGGGATCAACAATATCGGGTAGTACCACCAAACAAGCCGAGTAGACCATACCGTTCCAGTTTTATTGACCAACGAAGTGAATGAATTCGACCAAGCGACTCAAGTACGAGAACCGGCCCGAACATCACCGATTACCGTATACCGAGTGTTCACGAAGGCATTCCAAAGCGACGACAGGCACATTATACACGTCTACTATTAGAGCACGGTGGGAGCAAGCCTCGCCTCGCTTACACTTTGTGGTTGAACAAGCCCAACGAATCGGTACATACGTACATCTGTCACACGTTCGCTTCGTTCGAGTACTGCAGTGGGTTGCATAGCACGCAGGCGACAACAGGTACCACAGACACCACAAAACCGGCGCGATAGCTGCGCCCTCGACGTCAGAAGTTTGTAACACGCGACAAGCTGTACCACTTCCGCTTCCACCACGCGACAGCAAACCGAATGGGAAGGTGTTCGACGCTTTGGGATTGGGATAGAATGACCGGGGAACGCGAGGACGGCTAATTCGTCGCTTGACTTGCGCGAGCATTCGCCTACAGAGGGGAACATAAGGGAAGAGTGCACACAGTGGAAAACAGGGGAAAAGTACGTACACAGAATCGGCCGACTAACTCGCACAACACAGAACGAGAGTCAAGACTGCAATGCAACGCGCATATCAGGGGAAGAAAAGAACTACACACAAATCGAAGCACGTAGAGTTTGGGACTACTGTAGAACCGGTGTATGACGGGAAGAGAACGGAGCGAAGCGGAAGTGAAGTGCCAAAAGAGTCGAACATAAAGGCGAAGGAAATCGCAAAGCCCAAGAGCGCAGCACCGTAGACAAACGAGTTGTGGATAGTCTACGCTATCTTCTTCTCGTAGGAAGCGTCGCCGGCCCCTCCCGAAGCGGCGATCGAGCCACTGATGCCCGGCCTTTCCTTGTCGTCGTCAGCCTCCGCAGGTTCTGGCGACAACTCTCGAATCTGGACTCCTCCGCCACCGTAGTCGTCGTCGTCCTCGTGGTAGACGTTGACGGGCTCGGCGTGGTAAGCCCCGTAGAGACGCATCGAGCGCATCATTTGCTGAAGGCGACGCAGACGCCAGTCAAGAACCTCTCGAGTAGCGCACCGAGAGACCACTGCAATCCACTCACAGCCAACAGGCGTCGATTGTTGTCTCCGGGTTCGCACTCGCTCCTGACGCAGTTGTGGCAGTAGGCGCACTCGCAGGCGGTGCAGATCCACAGCTTGTTCACCTGCATGCAGAAGAGGCAGGCGCCCGTCTTCTGCTCGGCCATGGGCTTGTGCACCACGCTGGCGCTCTGGTAGAGGTAGACGTTGTGGACGCGACACAAGGCCAGGTACACCTCGTTTGGAAGCTTCTCTGAAAGCGATAAAGGCAACACACAAGTTGGGGTTCCGCAGATCTGAGTGCTACTTGGGATGCGCGATGGTTGATCACATAGGTGCAGGCGGGGGTGGGGGGGGCCCTCTGGCCCTGGCCTCTAGTGAACTTTTCACTGATACTCCCCCCTGGCTTCCGAAATTCAGAAAAAAATCCGGAAATTTCGAAAATTTTCTTGTATTTTTGGCAGTTTTTGGTCCTATTTTGCCTAAATTTTTGCCTGCGGCGCTATATTTCGTCCATTTATGCACAAAATAGCGTGTTTTTGACCAAATTAAGGCGATGTTTTAGCGTATTTTTGGCCATTCTAAAAAGCTGTTCACTGGTCCCGGGACCCCCCCCCCTCTCAAAAATTTTCCTTGACTAGAACCCCCCCCCCCCCCTGGCCTCCGGGTGGCCTGCACCTATGGTTGATCATGCCACAACACCAAATCTATGACAGCCCACAGTCAATCTAATCAATCGCCTTTGAACGTATCGTTTGCGAATCTGACGTTGTAGACAAGAAAGAACACAAGCGTAAGACCAGAACAAAACCTCACCGAAGTCCTTGATGTGGTACTGCAGTATGGGGCTTGGGAGCTGGGCGACTTTTCGCACGCACTCCTTGCACAGCCGTCGGAGGCCGTAGTGCGCCGCAATGCCCAGACAGCGGATGAGCTGTGGAGCGGCGGCGATGAAATCCTGATTGTCGAGAGCCAACAACTTGAATGTCAGATAGTTGACCGCCTTCTCCTCCAGCGCCTCGGAGCCCAGCTGGCGCGCGACGCTCAGCACCTCCTCCACGTTCGAGTCTGAGAAGAGAACAAGCGATGACCGCAACCGAGAAAATCGGCTGTAACGTTTGACAAGTCCACCAACCGTTGAAGAGGTTGCCCTCGAAAGTGCCGCTAAGCAGCCGGACGGCGCGTCTGACGAGGAACTGGTCGGCGTCGACGTGAAGCACCAAAGGCCCCTGCTGTTGTGGGCCATCGGCGTCGTCGTCTTCCTCTCGCTCGAGCAACGCCTGTCGCATCTTGGCGCTGCCGCTGGCCAGCAGCTCTCGCGAGACACCTCGGACCCAGCCGTTTCTCGTCTTCAGGTCGACTGTAGAGGCGGCCGCCGACGCCGCTTCGGCAGACGTCGAGTCAGACTTCTTCCTCTGCTTCGCCTTCGTCTTCACCGGTGACTTCGGCTGCTGCACGTCGCATGCGTTCTGCTCCTCTTCGTTGGGAATGGGCGAGAGCTGGTCGCCTTCATCGCTTTTCTTGGCGGCGGACACGGATAAATTCGACTTTTTCTTGTCGTTCTTCTTCTTCGAAGGGCGTTTCGAGGACGACATAACTAGCGAGTCCTTCGATTTCTTTCTGCGGTCACGCTTCGTCTGAACCTAACTCGCTCAAGGAGATCACGGACGTCAAATAGTGCGATTCGTCTTTGTGTGTTGTGGCGGGATGGTGATGCGACCGTAGCTGATCGAAGCTCTTAACCTCAGACTTTCAAATATTTGAATTTGAACTGCCCAATCACGGCAAAGCTGACTGTGTAATTTGACTTTGTCGGGTTACTGTATTGTCTTGAATTGAACAGTTCCACCGTAGTTACTCTAACCGGGAACTAACTATAGTATGGGCCGCCCGGACAGGCGGATACATAGTACATAAATCGACTCTCTTCTACTCCGATGGCAAATACGGCGAAAGATGGCGGCTCATTGCACGGAAACGAACAGTCCTGTGGCGGCTTAGCCCGCCCGACTCATGTGTTTCAGATTCATGCCGATCAAGCCGTTCAATAGCTCGGCGTTGTGACGTTTCTTCTTTCCGACTCGATTCAGTTTTCCTAGGTCCATTCCCACGAGGCCGTTGATCAGCTCGGCGTTGCGCTTCCTGCTCTCGGCGAGCTGGCGGCCGAGGCTGTTCAAGTAGAGCTGCTCCTCCTCTGTCATTGGTGGCGCTAACTGGAACGAAACAGAGAATTAGCGGTTTTTGTGACCGCTTAGAAGGTCATTTGAACCCTAGTCAGGTGTTGGCTGTTAGCCTGGAGCCGACGCACCTGCGGCTCCGCCCCGTCCTTGATGGGCGCTGGCAGTGCGCTTGTTAGACCGACTGCGACCACGAATGCGATCGGGAACAGATAGGCACCCATCTTCCCTCTTCGATGCACGCTTGGCGAATTCAAATTGGCCGCCGCGAAGCTCAAATGAAATGAAGCAATTTCCCTTGGCCCGGTCAAACCAGCTTGCTGCCAAGCTAAGCTGCCTTTGGGCGACAACAGGATTTGTCGGCCGGTTTTTTTGTTGCCCTGAGAATTCCCTAGCACTGCTCGACGCTTGAGCTAGGAAGTATTGATCAATGGGGCGTGCGAACGTCGGCAGGCCGCTACCACCCGCCGTCGCCCAACAGCAAGGGCGCACTTCCTCATGGGGCCCGAAGGCGCGTGTCGTCGCCACTTTGATTTCGGAGGTAATTGAATCAGCTTACTGATGTGCGTCAGGCCCGCCTCGCCCCAGGGCGTCTTGGCCGGCTCGAATTGCGCCCTTCCGCAACGCTGCGAACGCGAACATGCCCTCTGAAGGCCGATCATGATATGTAGGTGACACATCTGAGCAAATCACATTCGCGACTGCGCGACGTGCCTATCCAGTAGAAAGCACATAACCTAGGATAGGAATAAGCTAAGCTGTAAGCTTGTCACGGATATCAATCACTATGAATCTGCGTCTAGCCGTCTACGCAGCTAGCTACATTGTAGGTATAACTCAAACAGTGGCGATGTCGTTTGGAGGTATGCACCTACAGTACCACCTATGTACATAGTTTCTTGCTAGTTTCCACTTGTAACACCTACAGAGAAGGAGCACTGTGCTTTCATCTGATGTGTTTTCAAACGCTTGATAATCTTGAAATCGACCAACTTGTAAATCGACCGACTTGCTCAAACTCTGCTCTGCAGCTGTATTATAGCTGACAGACTTCCGACGCGTTTTCCCTTCTTCGGCACGGAGGTGGACGAAAGAATGGCTACATACAGAAACGTAAGTATGCGCCGAATCACTGGATCACTCGCAAGGAGCTCAAGGCGCGATCGGTTATCGCTTCGGGCAGACGTCTTCTTCTTTGTCTTCGTCGCTGCGCCTGTGCGTGCGTATTCCTCAGGGCCTTACGACCTCTCCCCGCTCGGCCTGCTGCTCTTCCAGTCGGCGGCGGGCGGCCTCCAGGGCGCGATCGAGCATGCGGTCGGCGATGGCCAGCACCTCGTGCTTCTCTGGCGTTCGGTTCAGCGCCTGCCCCATCCGAGCCACCAGCATCTCCAGGGACATGCGCTCGTTCAGGCGCACGATCGTCACCTGCAACGGCGAGACAGAGTCATGAAGCCTGCACTTTGCAGATCGTGGAGGCTGGGAGAATCCGTAGAACTCTCGCACCATTCTGGGCTCTTCCTGTCCTCCGTCGGCGTTTGCGTTGGCGGCAACGGGCTCGGCTGCGACTTCGACTTCGGCCGGCTGCTGCGGTGGCGGCTGCGCTTCCGCGTTTTCCGCCGGCTGCTGCGGTGGCTGCTGCTGCGCCTGATCGATTTCCGCCGGCTGCTGCGGTGGCTGTTGCGCTTCCGGGTTTTCCGCCGGCTGCTGCGGTGGCTGTTGCGCTTCCGGGTTTTCTGCCGGTTGCTGCGGTGGCGGCTGCGCTTCCGCGTTTTCCGCCGGCTGCTGCGGCGGCTGCTGCTGCGCCTGCTCGATTTCCGCCGGCTGCTGCGGTGGTTGCTGCTGCGCCTGCTCTATTTCCGCCGGCTGCTGCGGTGGCTGCTGCTGCGCCTGATCGATTTCCGCCGGCTGCTGCGGTGGCTGTTGCGCTTCCGGGTTTTCCGCCGGCTGCTGCGGTGGCTGTTGCGCTTCCGGGTTTTCTGCCGGTTGCTGCGGTGGCGGCTGCGCTTCCGCGTTTTCCGCCGGCTGCTGCGGCGGCTGCTGCTGCGCCTGCTCGATTTCCGCCGGCTGCTGCGGTGGCTGCTGCTGCGCCTGCCCGATTTCCACCCGCAGCCGCGGTGGCTGCTGCGCCACCTCAAAGGCGTCCACGAAGCCGGCCGGCACAGCGGCCAGTTGCACCTCCATGTTAACCGGCATCTCGTTGGCCATACTGCAGCTTCTTCTTCCTTCGCGCTCTTCTTTAGTACAATAAGCGGGACAAATCTGAGTTCTTATCTTCAACAAGTTTGAACTTCCTTCAATGTCTTGTTATATGTGAGGTGCATAAAGGCGAGGCAGCGTGCCAATGCGAGCCACGACGAATCAGATGAAGAATTAGTACATCGATAACAAGTATATGGCCACGTTCAGGATTTAATCGTTCGTCATCGTCGGTTGCACTCATGGGTCGCCAGTCCAATTGCAGTGGCAGCAGAAGTACACCAGCAGCGAGAAGGCGACCAGGGCGCTAAGAATAGCGACCACCATCGCCGCCACCAGTCGAAGTCGCTTGCCAAAGTCGGTCGCCTGACAGAATTGTCCGTGGTAACCTCGATGGCAGGCGCAGGTGATGTTGTTCGTCAGGAGGTCGTGCAGACAGTCGCCTCGGCCGTTGCACAAGTCGCAGAGCAGAGCCGCGCACACCTGCAACAAGAGGTTAGCAAGTCGTCGTGGAACTTTCGCGAGACGATTCAAACGCCATGGGGGATGATGTTGAAGCCATCTCCGCCCATCAGGCACACAAATTCACCGCCGGCAAATTCTACAAATTTAATGTACTTGCAGGTAGTATTATGTTCAAAGTAACAGTCTCTGGTTACCTTACAATGCACAAAGATAAATGCCGGAGCAACGGCAACGTTTGAACGCTCACCCTGCCCGGCTTGTTTGGGTTGCCGTCGATAAATCCAGTCGGGCACTGGCATTGGTAACCAATCACCAAGTCGATGCAAACGGCCACTCCAGAGCAGTCGGTCAGGCCCAGCGCACACTCGTCAGCGTCTTGCGGCAGCAGGCAGTGCACCCTCTCCAACCCGAGTTGGAAGCGTCTTCTACTCTGCCGAATATCCACGTAGCCGGGTTTGCAGGCGCAGTGAGCGCCGCCGGGCCCAGACACGCAGCTGGAGTTTCTGCTGCAGTAGGCGACGTCGGAGCAGGGGTCGAGGACGCAGGCGCTCTGAGGACGCTGTCCGGGTGGCGTCGCGTCCGTGTAGCCCGAAAGGCACTCGCAGCGGTATCCTCTCGGTTGGGTCGAGGAGAGGGCGACGCAGCGCGAACCCTCTTGGCAATCGTTGGTGTCCGGTTCAAGGCAGAGATTGACCTTGGACTTGGGCCGACAGAGCGTGCCGTCCCCGCGAACGTCCTCGTAGTCGTCGACGGGGCAGGTGCAGCGGTAGGAGTCGGGCGGCATGGGAACGCACTCGGCCAGGGGGTCGCATCTGCTTCTGCTCGAGTGGCACGCTCGAAAAGGGGCATATTCGTGCTCGGCACTGATAAAGAGACCCGAATCGCCGATCTGGTACCGGTCCTCCATGATCTGGGACAGAAGCCCATTCCAGACAGACGAAGGGCTCGGAGCAGCTAAACGTGAATCAGAGAAGCTCAGCACAACGGTTGCTCCTTCTCATTCTTGAGGAAATTCTTGATTGAACGCCGTCGTCGTCGTCGTCGTCGTCGTCGTCGTCGTCGTCGTCGTCGTCGTCGTCGTCGTCGTCGTCGTCGTCGTCGTCGTCGTCGTCGTCGTCGTCGTCGTCGTCGTCGTCGTCGTCGTCGTCGTAAGCATGGCACCATTAGGATGCCATGCGTAGGTGCATACTTCACATTCCAGTATCTCGGTATAAGTAGTCTGCCGTTTGTTAGCCAGTTAGCTTATTCTTAGCTGTGGTTAGAATAAACACCCATTCGGACCATTGCTGGGAGCAGCGCCTATCCGTGAGTCTCTTGACTGTATCTTATACTTGATAGAGCTTACTGAGGTACGATACGTGTAGTTGGGAAGCCTATCGCGTACCAAACGCGTCCCGGGCTTGGCCGTCAACGGGCCTGACTACAACTGGTGCGTTGACCGGGAACGCTAGTACCGTTCGGGAACGGTTCCTGGGAAACGTAGTAGTTGGAAGGTCTGTTGGCGTTTGAGCGTAAGGGTGGAAGTACGGCGATAAGCGGCTGGTGGGAATCTCTTTCCTGTGGGTGTGAGTGTTGATCACGATGGAGGGTCAGCAGTCAGGAAAGAAGTCGGTGTCCCTCGCTAAGAGGCGGACGACGGATGAGATTCTGGTCGATGAGAATGTCGACTACGGTTGGGTGGATCCTTCGGTTCTGGCGTTGAGACAGCAGGTTCCGGAAGAGAAGAAAGTTTCCCAGAAGCTGAATCTGGACGAGAGCGGGCAGGCGCATAGGGCGGAAGACGGCGATCTCGAGGATAGTGATAGGGACAGTGTTTCTTCTGAGCGTGTGGCGGATAGGTCGATTTCTCAGGAACCGGCTCCTCAGATTGTGTCCATGTTCGCGGAGTTGCAGCGTCAGCAGCAGGAAGCTCAGGCAGAGGTGCAGTTGGCGATGCAGAAACAGCAGCAGGAGATGTTGCAGATGGTGCTGGAGCGACAAGAGCGTGAGGCTGAGAGGAAGGAGCGAGAACAGCGCGAGGAGCGGACGGCTAGAGATTTGGCGCAGCGGGAACTCGTACAGCAGATGATGGCCGATAGAGATAGGGATCGGGAACAGATGGTGGCTGAGAGAGAAGAGTCGCGCCGTCAGATGGAGGCGATTCTCAATCACTCGCGGGCGCCGCCTGATTCGGCGGGTCCTTTCTCTTCTACAGCTATCGCCGCTGATGGCTTGAACGGGTTGGGTACGGTATTGAATACGCTGGCGTATATCAGGCCGGGTTTGGCTAAGTTCGCGGGTCTAGACAGGGACAATTTCGCCGACTGGTTCGTCGAGTTTGGGATCGCTGTCGAGAATTATCCGCAGGCAGTCAAACGGAAGTACCTGTTAGAGTTGTTGACGGGTGACGCCTTGAAGTTCTTCATGTCCATGTCGGAGGAAGTGAAGGTCGATTATCAGCAGGTCGTCGATCGATTGACTACCAACTTCGCCGATAGGAGAACGAGAACGGTCAAGATGGCGTCGCTTTGGGGCAAGCGTCAGCAGAACTACCAGTCGGTGTACCAGTGGCGTTCGATCATGGAGCGGGAGTTCCGGACCGCTGAAAGTGCCATCGTGGTGCCAGAGACCGAAGCTCTTGTGTGTCCTTGCGGTCAGATCTGCCATCGAGAGAATGCCAAGAATAAGGCCCGCTATGAATCTTGTCAGGCATTTGTCGTTCATCAGTCGCTTCTTCCAGCAAATCAGGCCTTCCTAGAGGATAACGAGTGGACGGTCGATGGCGTCTTTGCCGCTGCTGCCAAGAAGGAGAGTGAGCGTGAGATGGAGCAACAGGCTGCTAAGTCGAATTCTGAGAGGGCGCCGCGAGGTCGGCAACAGACTTCTGGACAGCCGCAGCAGAATGCGCCAGCAGGGCCAGTGTTTCAACCGCCGCCTCCTGAAGAAGCGCGTCATGACAGAATCGGGAATCGTCCGCTGTATCGTGGTTCCGAGTCGGCTCGTGAGTGTTTCCGCTGTCGTCAGAAAGGACACGTTGCGGTTGAATGTCAGAATCGGGTGTGCACTTTCTGCCGTGATAAGGGCTACACGCCGTTTCTTGGTCACTCGGACGACCGTTGCTTCAAACAAGATGCGATCAGGGTGCAGAGGCCTCCTAGTCAGCAGTCTCGTCCACCGGCTGAGGCGCAGAATATGCAGTCGTCGCGCTGGGTGAATGAGCCGCCACCAACGCTCGCCTCTCATTCGCAGGTTCCATCTGAGCAGGCTTCGTCTTCGCAGAGGGTCGATTCTCAACCACCGCCAATGACACAGGCCGGCTTTCCTCAGGAATGGGCGGGAAAGGCGTTCGCCATGTCGGCTAGGGATTTGTCGTCCTATGAGTTGTGCCAGCTCTCGAAGCAGGAAGACCAGAAGTCGAAATTGATTCCTGCGACGGATTTCCTCTTTGACGATTTGCCGCAAGTCGCGCCCGATTTGAAGCGCCGATTCAAGAATGGGCAGATGAAGAGTCAGGTGGCTGTCCTCGATTCAGGCGCAACCACGACCACTGTCAGCCCTCGAGTCGTTGAGACTTTGCTTCAGAATGGCAGCGCTGATTTGATCGCGCAGGATCAGAGTTTCCCGTTGACTGGTACCGGGTTTTTCCGAAAAAGCGCCCCGGGGCGCTAATTAAGTTTTGGCACTTTTGGCGAGAGCAGACTCAAACCAAATATGCGCCCCGGGGCGGTTATTTGGAAAGTCTAATCTGGTACCTTTTCGGCACTTCCATGGATTGCATAGGTTATGCTCAACAGAGGTGCATAATCGGCGAGTACAGGTATACAAAATCATATTTTACTGGTATTTAGTGCATAATTGTTTGAATTCTCTTACAAAATGGAGAAGTCAGGCTCAAATCGACCCCTGAGACCCACATTTTCTAGGTGAACAGTTAACGCAAGGAAGCAAAATGCACATCTTGGTCAAAGAATCTTTTCTCCAAATAAGCGCCCCGGGGCGCTTATTTGGAAAGGCATGCCAAATAAGCGCCCCGGGGGCGGTTTTACGATGCCTGCGTGCGATTCGCACCAGGGGTTCTACAGCGCCGCCTGCCGGCTGCGAGCGAGTTGCGAGCCCGTCAGAATCCTCGCCCGATCGATAATTATCTTCGCAAATCATCTGTTGTAGCGCATACACGTGCAGGGGCTCTCAACTAGCTGTTTGCATTGCTGGTTGCATCATTCCAAAATGTGAACAAGAAATGGCGACAGTCGAGGAAAGCGATGGCTTTCTCGACTTGCTTTCTCGACTTTTCAAGGCTGGAAAGATTTGAGCGCTTACTTCCTGTTCCTGCGGTCGATTATGAATATGACCGAAGCCAGTGGCGTAGCCAGGGGGGAGCAATCGGGGCAAATGACCCCCCCCCCAGATGCCGGCTTTGCCCCCCCCAGATGGCCAGCAAGAGAAAAATTTTCGCCTGCGGCGCTATAAATAGTAAAAATTTTCGCCTGCGGCGCTATAAATAGTAAAAATTTTCGCCTGCTGCGCTATGAATAATGAAAATTTTCGCCTGTGGCACTATATTTAGCAAAAATTTTCTCCTGCGGCGCTATAAATAATGAAAATTTTCGCCTGCGGCGCTATGAATAATGAAAATTTTCGCCTGCGGCACTATATTTAGTAAAAATATTCGCCTGTGGCGCTTTAAATAATGATAATTTTCGCCTGCGGCACTAACACACTCATTTTGCGCGGCTAACAGCATTCAACGCACGGCTAAAAATTTTGCCCTCCCCAAAATTTTTTTGCCCCTCCCACTTGTCAATCCTGGCTACGCCACTGACCGAAGCGTTTCCGCTCAGAAGCCACTGAAGAGATCATAGCTGACGCCGACAGCTGCGACGGTCGGCCAGTCGTCCGCCTCGCACAAATTCTCCCACAAGAGGTCGCGGCCGATCCAGTCTCTGGCAGCTCACAGGCGCCTTTGCAGAGATGGCGGACATGGCTCAACAATCTGGGGATCCACGCGCTGTGCGCGCGCAAAAGAACGCGGTGCGCGCCATCAACCGAGCAGTCAGAAGTGGTTCCAAACAGTCCGCCATAAGTATGCTCTATCGAATCGGAAATATCTCCAAGCAAACCCAAGGTGGCAGCGTCATCAAAGTCCAGCCGACAGCTGCTGGCAGGCGGAGAGAGCAGACTGTGACCGCTGGAAGTCGCGTGCAGCCGTCTGGACGGCGGCCGCGCGATTCGGCCCCTCGATCTACCCAAAGACCCAACTGTTTGTTTGGCGAAAACGTCTCGCTCAATAGGAGAAATGCCTATTCTCACGGCAAACGAGCCTGTTAGAGCCGCTTGCTGTTCTTTGTTATGTGTAGTGCCAATTGCTATGCTTTGACAGAAACAGTGCACATTGGGGCGCAAGATTTGCGGAGATAATTATCGATCGGGCGTGGGTTCTGACGCGCTCGCAGCTCGCTCGCAGCCGGCAGGCGGCGCTGTAGAACCCATGGTGCGAATCGCACGCAGGCATCGTAAAACCGCGCCCCGGGGGCGCTTGTTTGGGGGGGCGCTTTTTCGGAAAAACCCGGTATCGATGGCTCCACTTTCTCGAGCACGGGTTCGGTGAAGCTGAAGGGTGTCTATTGCTCGCGTGAGAATGAAGCGATTCCGTTCGAAGTGACGGCGCCAGTTAGCTTCAATCTTCCTGTCGATATCTTGATAGGCAACGACCTGATGGAGAAAGTCGGCATTGGGCTCTCGAATAGCCAGGGGAAGGTGTTTCCGTCTGCCACTGTGCCTTCATCCTTTGACGCGACTGAGTCAGCCAGCGTTGGTCAGCCAGCTAGGGCTCGGGGTTCCAGGAATTGGAGGAGACAGAGGGAGCGCTCGTCCGATAGAGGCTACTGTAGGGATCGTCCTCGCCGTTTTCCTGCCTGGCAGCGCAGACCGAATTGGAGCTGGAATCAGACCTTGGGTCAGAACCCATCGAATTGGAGCTGGAGGACGCAGCCGCTGATGTCGGATCAGAACGTGGACAGGTTGCGGAACAAGTTTTGGGGGCGTTGTCAGATGCCACACTCGTGTTCTCACTGGTCCCAGTTCAGAACAGATACTCGCGCGTTTCCGGAGTCCGATTACGGTTCTTATAGAGTGTTCTGATTCGCTCATGTCGCCTGTAGGGGTAGTGTGTGCTTGTGGATAGCGCTTATGTCCTGGGTACATGCGCTTCGTCATCTGTCCTGGGAACAGATTGGACGTGTTTCTCCCTTGTCCTGGGTACAAGGTCGAGCGTTTGAGTTGCTTCAAGGCTTACTTGGGCTTGCGAGTACTTGGGTGCTTAGCTTGGCTGTCCTGAGAACAGTCGCTTTCTTCTTGAAAGAGGGGAGAGAGTGAGGTGACAAGCACTTTGAGCTGATAGGCTTGAGAGCCGAGAATGCGATGTCGCGCGATGCACGCTTGGCAGTATCGAGGTGATAGGCGGAGTTCGATTCGCTTGTTCTTTGATCACTGAAAGTGGGCGTCGCGTTTGTGTCTAATACTTCTCGTGTGGGGTTTAAGGTTTCGTCAGCTGGTCGATCAAGTGTTCGTACAGGGTCGATCAAGTCTTCCGGTCGTTCAAGCCAGTCTTCCGGTCGTTCAAGATCGTCCGGTTCGATCAAGTCTTCTGGTCGTCCAAGTTCGTCCAGTACGATCAAGTTCGATCAAGACATCTGGTCGTTCAAGTTCGCCCAGTTCCCAGTTCTACGCGTTCGAGGAAATTAGTGATCGTGATCAGTGATACATGATTGTAGGTTCTAAGCATTAGTGTCACGGCTCATTTGTTTGAATGGGGCGTGTAAGCATGGCACCATTAGGATGCCATGCGTAGGTGCATACTTCACATTCCAGTATCTCGGTATAAGTAGTCTGCCGTTTGTTAGCCAGTTAGCTTATTCTTAGCTGTGGTTAGAATAAACACCCATTCGGACCATTGCTGGGAGCAGCGCCTATCCGTGAGTCTCTTGACTGTATCTTATACTTGATAGAGCTTACTGAGGTACGATACGTGTAGTTGGGAAGCCTATCGCGTACCAAACGCGTCCCGGGCTTGGCCGTCAACGGGCCTGACTACATCGTCGTCGTCGTCCTACGAAAACGCAAGAACGTCCGTTACCATACCAATACCTCCTTTCAAGAAGTGACTCGTGAAAGTGAACAGAAGTCCGGTGTTCCATGAGCTGTTCATCGCACTCGGATTGGAAATGACTACGGTATCAACGTTCACAAAGGCGCTACGGAACTGAGTCCTTTGGTAGACCTCTCGGATTCCTTCGATAAACACTTCAATGTAACGCCTGTGGACCGGGCCAAGGTGATTTTGAAAGCTGACGTTGTATAGGAGGGTCTGAGCGCCCATTCGAGATACTAGCAGAGGCAACGGGAAACTGGCCACGTCTGAAACATCGAACGTCTGAACAATTACACGTTTCGCTGGAAACGACACAAAAGTCGAAGCTCACCAACGCAGGGATACTTGCTGTCCTTTCGCTTCTGCCAAGGTCGACAGGAGCACATCGTCTTAGCGATGCAGACCTCGCCTAGTTCGGCGTCACACCGCAGCCCTATAGTGAGAATACCCACAAACGGCGGTCTCTAACCCATTTCGTTTGCACATGTGTTCCACGAAGCCGGCGCCTTACCTGGCGCACATTCCTCCAGTGAAGCGGCGCATGGCTTGGGCTGATCGGGCGCGATGAAGAGATCGCTCTCTCCCAGACGACCATTCCGTTCCCAAATGTGGGAAACGATGCGCTTCCAGAGCTGGCAGCGATCGACTCCGCTGCTGGGTTTGAGGAAGACGGTGAAGTTGACGGCGAGACCCTCGGACCAGCTGCTGTTGTAGAGCCTGGATGGAGCCAGGTAGTTGACCCAGCTGCGCACATAATAAGGCGCTAGGACCGTTTGCGCCACGATGTCGTCGAGCTGGAAGGGAGTAAAGAAGCAGTATGAGTAGGAAGTCAGCCTACCCCCTCTAGTAATGGCGCCACCCGCTCCCTTTCCCTGTGGATTATAAAAGTTGAGTGAAGAACGCACCCCTCGAACAAAGAGGTCGACGATCTCAGCATAGCTCGGGTTGTTGACGTCTGCGTAGTTGCTACTGTAGAACAGTGCCGTCGCGTTGTGACGAAGCACCCTCAACGCCAAGACGAACTCTTCTGCTTCTGAAATACGGCATATTTAAGTAATTCATTTCCGACTGATTACACTGCCACTATATTTTATTAAATTGACTGATTGAATTTAACTTGATTCAATCGTTTTAGATACCATAGTTTGTTCGGTAACGTTTGACTAATCGTTAGATTTAGTTCGAATTATTTAATTGTGATAACTTACAATTTGTTCTTCTTATATAATAAATACCTAATAACGATAATAGCTTCTTTCATAAAGTGTTTCTATGTATTTAATTTAAGTAATTTAATTTAATACAACTTACTTTAATTTAATTTAATTTAGTGTAATGTACTTTAATTCTATTTTATTTAATCTAATTTAGTTTAATTCAATCCACCATAATTCAATTAACTATGATTTTTAATTTAAATTAATTTATTAAGTCTAATGCAATTGATTTGAATTTAAATTAGTTTAGTTTACATGAATTGAGTTTAATTTTACTTAATTTTAATTGATCTAGTTTAATCTAGTTTAGTTAAATTAGTTTAACTCTGTTTAAATTGATATTATATAAAATTAAGTTAAATTGATAACTTAGAAATTTCATTGATTAACTTAAATTAAAGCAAATTAAATTAAATTAAATTGGTTAAATTACATCAAACTAGATCACCAAATTGAGTTAGAATGAAGCAATATATGAAAGAAGTGTAACAAATATAAGTTATTACAATTAAGAAAGTCGAATTAAATTGAATTAAATTTTATTTAGTTCGTATGTCGCTTTGCTAAGGTTTGCTTTGTCGAAATTGAGTATCGGAGGAGAAGTTGTGCACAAACCGACGCAAGGCTCTTCGGCGCCTCCTCTTCCACTGACGTATCCTTTGCGGCACTCGCAGCGTACGCCATCAACACAGACTTCGTTCTGTTGTGGATTGCATAGCCGCTCGGAGTCACCGCACGCTATGGCAGTGAGAGGATCTGCCGGACGTCTCGGTGCGATGGAAGGAGCTGTGGAAGGTTTCATACACGATGAGTACCGACTATGCTTCTCGGTATGAACACCCATTGCCAACTCACGAGAGCACACGCGACCAGGTTTGATCAGCGGGTCAGGAGAGCGATCCAGGAAACCTTCCTGGCAGCGACACGTGTAACCTGCGGCTGTGTCCCGACAATCTGCGAACCGGCTACAATCGTTCCTGCGAGGGTCGTTACACTCACTGGGGAGGCAAAGACGACCTGAAATCAATGGCGCTTCTGCAAACTAGAGTTCAGTAGTGCCAGCTGCAGTGCATGTTTGCACCCGGCCGATTTAGTTTGTCCAGACTGTAGTCGACGTAGTTCGGCAGACAGCTGCAATTGTATCCTTCTGGATGATCCGTGCAGTAGGACTTCATGTGGCAGTCATGCAGGGCTGGCGAGGCGCACTCGTTGATCACTGCAAGAGAACACGGATTGAGCTGTCCGAGCTTCAAGACTTTTGGACGCGCAACTCACGCAAGGCGCAGTGTCGACCGGGCCGCGAGGGGTCAGCGTCGTGGTAACCTTTCTTGCACTGACAGCGGTGGCCGACTTCCACGTCGACGATGCAGTGGGCGAAGGCGCTGCAGTCGTTCAGGTGCGGATTGTGGCACTCGTTCAACGGCGCAACCACGCAGACCCTTCCTGGACGGTTAGTTGGATCTGGGGATCGGTCAAGCCAGTTGGCGGGACAAGCACAACGGTAGCCGTCGTCCAAGTCATAGCACCCTGCCCGCCGGTGACAGTCGTTCAACCGACTGTCCAAACATTCGTTGACGGCCACTGAATGCGAAGTTGTTGTCCGCCTAGAGTTCGTGTCAATCAGAAAACTTGGGCCCGCCAACTCTGCTTTTCGAGGCTTCGTGGATCCACGAATAAGGAGGAGTTGCCCAGTTCGTTCTGGCGGCCGCGAATGACCTCCAGTAGCTGCTTCCACGGCTCGGACGAATTGTCCACGGCTAGAATGCGACAAGAGCTTTGCGCGCAATGCTGTAGGTATGTATGTATGTAGGTCCCTTACTTCCGTTTCCGAAGTGAACCGAGAATTGAAAGCGTAGGATGACGTTGCCGTTTTCAGGATCACGCAGCGTTGTCAAGATGATGTCGTCCACTGCTACGAAGGCGGAACTCAATGTTGTCTTGGAGTACGCCTGCCGGATGCCGCGGTCAAAGCGTTCAATCAAGAATTGGTTCAGAATATCTTGTGGGTTGTTGAACCTGCCGGCGAAGCTCAATGTCTGGGCTGCGCCGACTTTGACAACCGGCAGAGAGTACCGATGCGTTGACACATCTGTGAAAAAGAAACCTTAGACGAGTTTTGCTGGCAGGATCGGCAACGAAGAAGAACGGAGTTGACGAACCGACGCAAACAGACTGACGGTCCGCCCTCTTTCGCCCCACAGGGCAGCCGCAAATCAAGTTTCCTAGACAGACTTCGCCCAACGAGCCGTTGCACACAGCGCTTCGAATGGAGCTCTCATTTGCGCTTCCACTGGTGGTGCAAATGGCGATCGGTTCAAACGACGCTGTCTGCGAGAAGCCGACGAATAATGAAACAGCGATAACAACAAGAGGAGCCATTTCTGTTGACGACGACTGAGTCGCAATGAAGTAATGTCGCTGGACGGCGTCAGAACCGGTCCCCCAATTCTGCATCATTGTGCGTGGGTTACAACTTGGGTACAGCGTCATTCGAACATGCGAAGTGAGTCACGTTGAACGTTGTGTAAGGCTTACTCTTGTCGAGGTACCTCACCTTGTGCTTGAGAAGACAATTTCTATTGTTACATGTAGCTCTTTGTTAGACACCCTTCAGAAACGGAATGACCGGAGCTACTCGCAGCACCACGACGAAAAGTCAATCACTAGGCGCTTTGGACAGAGATCAAGGCGGCTATCACTTCGACTCGGACGGTTCGTCTCGTCTTCTTCATCGCTCCTCTTTTGCGTGTACTGCGTACGTGATGACGCCATTCTTCGAATCGAGTCTCAAGTGGTCGTTGCAGAGGTCCTTTCGACAACAGTCGTCGGCGATGCCTTCGACTCGTCCGGCGAGTCGTCTGACAAAATCTCCTGCAAAAGCGAGAAGCAGAGTGACTACAGCTACAATCTTCAGGAACGGACTTCTGGCTCGCAAGGCTCGAACTTCGTCACTCTGCCTCTGGTAGTAGTCTTGCAGCAGCGAAGTCATCCTTTTGATATACGCAGCAACCTTTGTCTCGTCGACGTCCTTCCTTCGTGTTCTCAAGATTAATCGGCGGATTCATCGTCTGCTGCAGTGCCTGCCGCTGAAACTCCCTTTCGTTGAATGACAGTCGGTTGTAGATCTTGCTCGCTTCTCCAACGGCTCCTGCGAGTTTTCTCAAACTGTCGAGTTCTGCCGGCGGTGCATCCACTGCAGCGCGTCAGCGAGGTGGCGGCCGTCTGACGATGCGCTGCGCAGGGTGGTAGTGAGCTGCTCCATCTTTGACTCGCCTTCTGTGGGTCGAAGCCTAAAGCGGCCACGCGAAGGCGGCGCGGGGGCTTCTTTCTTGCTCCTGTGTTCGGTTGCGCCGAGCAGCCTGGTCGCTGGGCCGACTGCTGGTGCCCGCCACTGAACGTAGCCGACGACGATGGCTGCAGCCGCTCGACAGGTACCTATCACAGGACCTTGCCAGGTTACTACATATGCCACTGTTTGCCTCATACATCATCATATGCCACATATGACTTGGGACCGGTATTCTCCACTGACTTGGGACCGGTATTCGCCACTTCGCCAGTGAACTTTAGCGGTCCCTTCGTTGGGACCGGTGGGGCGGCCTTGGGACCGGCGGATTCTGATGGGACCGTGTAATGGGGACTTGGCCCACTACAACTTTATTCAACTGAACAGCTAGAGCAGCTAGAGACCAGAAGATTGCCGACTGATTAAGACAGACAAACAACCAACTTAAGTAGTACAGGACAAACCCAAACACACCCTAGATCACCTGCAAAGGTGTGTGATACCAAAACAATCTAGAAGCGTGAGAAGGTGACAGAGCAGTCTAAGCACAGGAGAGGCGGATGATACTACATGAGAACAATAGCAAAAGACAATGATCATAGAGTGATAAGTTTGGGAGCGCTAGCGACAGAGCGGAAATCGATGTGTGAGCATGAGAGAGAAGCGGTCGCATGGGACCTTACTGTAGACCCAAAATCACATCCATTACATCTCCCCTTCCTTTCGGAAGTTCGACCCCAGAAAGTCATCAAGAAATCAAAAGTCCCAAATGGCCTAGTGGTTCTGGTCAAGGGCCGTTCTTCAGCGCTTGAACCTCTTCTTCCAGCACTTCCTCATCTTCTTCTGGTTGCCAATCTTCTTTGCTGCCGGGTTCGCGAGAAGCACCAGTCTCTCCAACTCTTCCTGGTTGAAGTCGTGGAGGCAGCGGTAGTTGTTGGAAGTCGACGTGGAGGGTGCTGTGGTGCTCGTGTCACTTCTGCAGGTGGTGTTAGCAGTCGTTTGTCTCACCAGGTCAGAGTCGTTGTCCTCGGGCGTGGTGGGGGTTTCCAAGGCCTCAGTTGATTGTTCTGGCAGATTCGCCTTGTTGTCGTTGGGTCCGTTGCCGAGAAGGGAGGCCTCAGTGCAGTCGACGTTGCCGATGACTGGAGGCCTGCAGTCGCAGTCTTTCTTGGCGCTGTGAGCGCAAACAGCGCAGAACAGTTTCTCGGAGCAGTCCGTGTCGCAGCATTGGACGATTGGCAGCTGGGCCAGGTGCTCGACTGGATGGTCGTTGCTGCAGCGCAGCGCCATGCGGCAGGGGACGTCCATGTTGAGGTAGTCGTCAACGGTGTGAAGGACGCAGAGTGGCAGCTCAGGTGTCTTCAGGGGGCAGTAGTGGGATTGTTGCTCGTGGGCGCACACTCCACAGAAGACTGGAAGGTCGCAATGGAGGTTGGCGCAGTTGACCATCCACCCCAAATGGGTGGCCGCAATCAGGTGGTTCTCTGCGCACCTCAGTGCACAGCGGCACTCCACAGGCAAGTTGAAGAAGTCGTTGTTGTCGTGATCGCACCTGTGACTGGTGTCCGTCTTGATCATCCAGGTGACCTCTCCTTCTTCAAGACCGGGTGGCGTGTCAGCCTTGCCCTGGTGGTTGTAGTTGTTGGGGCCTTCGGTGATCGCGAGTGGGTATGGTCCATTGCCTTTACTCAGTTGGCTGAATCCCTCCTTCATGCAGTTGAGCAGATCAGCCAAGGTGGGTTCCACTGGTTCAGCGACTATGTAGGCGTGGCCAGTCTGGTTGTTGACTCGCCTTTGGAAGTGGCTTTGCGTAGACGGTTGGTTGGCCATGTCTCTCTGCCGACTGTAGCACAGGCGGGCGATGTGGCCATCTCTACCACAGTAGTAGCACTGTGGTCTCTGAGGGGCATCGTTTCTGCCTTGAAACGCCCCACGCTGGAAGTTGCCTCTTGCTTTGTCCCTTGGGTTGGCTTGCTTCTCTCGGAAGTAGAGCTTAATGGCGTGGACCTTGAAGTCATGGCAGTCTTGAATGGAGTGGCCGCTTCTTTCATGAAAGTCGCACCAGGCGTTGGCCGTGACTGCGTAGACGTGTGCTGACTCGTCTGGAGTTGTGGGGTCCTCTTTGCCGGCAATCAGTGCGTCGTGAGCTTCTTCCAGAGCTGCTGACTGCACTGCTTCTTCAAAGGTGGCTGGTCTGATCTTCAGAACGGCTTTCCGTAGCCCGTCTTTGTCTCGTAGCCCGCTGACAAAGCAGTTGAGCTTTTGTCTGTCTTGCGCAGTAGCGGGGTACTCGGCTGTCACCGGGTAGGCGCCTTCGCAGAGGCGCTGAATGTCGCCCGCGTAGGAGGCGACGTCCTCGTGGGCGCCCATCTTCCTGTCGTGTAGCTTGGCAGCGAAGAACTTCTCCTCCTCAATGGGCTGTAGACGCCGTGAGAGGGCTAGCTTGGCGGCGTCGTAGCTGTCCGTGTCGGGCGCGCGCAGGCCGCGCAGGACGTTGAGAGCTGTGCCCTCCAGGCACGAGGGCAGCACTTGCAAGCGGCGGTCACCAGCAATGTTCCGTGCCAAACAAATTTCTTCATACCGACGGATCCACTCGGTGAAGCTCTGGCCGTCGGTGTAGCCTCCCTTGAAGGGCCTGAGGAGTTGACCCAGGCGTGGGTCCTCTTGGGTGGCCACTGCTGGCGTGAGCGCCGCTACGAGGGCGCTTGGTGGCTGCTGAGCCACGGGAGCAGGTGGTTGCTGCTGCTGTTGAGCCTCTTGAAGCTCCTTGACTTGCTGTTGGAAGGCCTCTCGCTCCTCCTTCCACTTGGCAGCGTCTCGCTCGTTGGCACGTTGCGCGCGTGCCAGCTGATCCTTCAGTTTCTTCACCTCGGCAGAGTCGGCCATTGCGCGTCGAGCGCTTCACCTTCACCAGACCGAACAGTACCCCCCTCCTTTTTGCCAGGAGCCCGGTACGTTCCTAGAGAGACAGCGGGACTGTCTCGGACACCACTTGTAATGGGGACTTGGCCCACTACAACTTTATTCAACTGAACAGCTAGAGCAGCTAGAGACCAGAAGATTGCCGACTGATTAAGACAGACAAACAACCAACTTAAGTAGTACAGGACAAACCCAAACACACCCTAGATCACCTGCAAAGGTGTGTGATACCAAAACAATCTAGAAGCGTGAGAAGGTGACAGAGCAGTCTAAGCACAGGAGAGGCGGATGATACTACATGAGAACAATAGCAAAAGACAATGATCATAGAGTGATAAGTTTGGGAGCGCTAGCGACAGAGCGGAAATCGATGTGTGAGCATGAGAGAGAAGCGGTCGCATGGGACCTTACTGTAGACCCAAAATCACATCCATTACAACCGCTATTCGCCACCAGCGCCTCGCTTCGCGGAGACCATGAGAATCAAGATCGCAGCACTCGTGCGGCATTGACGCCTCTGTTTGCTACTCCCATCCAGAATTAGGTTAGCCGTTTGTATATGTAACATATATACCTGCGCTTTCTGTATCCACGCACCTATATGGGCTCAGTTTCAAAAATATTGCTACAGTAGGAACGACGCACGCATATTAGGGCAGCACATAGTCGGCCTGCTGTAAGTTTTATTGCGCCGGCGAAGGCCGTATCATGCGGCGACGACAAAGAAGCCGCCGAGAGCGCGAAGAGTCATCTTCGGCGACGATATCGGCAGTTTGCAACACTGTAAGGGGAAGAGCGAGCTAATTCAAGAGCGCAGGTAGGTAGAAAGAAGGAAGAGATGCCGATTTCGGCCCCCTCGGGGTCGAAAAACGGCGTCGGCGGCGGCAAACCGGGCAGCCTGAAGGATCCGGCAGTCGCCGAGCTCTTCGCTTCTGGCGATCCCGAGAAACGATTCGATGACTTGCGCGAGATCGGCCACGGATCTTTCGGGGCCGTCTTCTTTGTGAGTTTAGAAGAAATAGTGAGTGTGTGAACCTGAACCTCGTCTGGATGCCGAAGCTTTCTAGAAGATGAAGAAGCTTTCTAAGAAGCCGAAGCTTTCTAGAAGATTCTAGAAGCAGACGTGTTTGGTAATCAAAGGATCGCCATCATCCTGCCTTTGTTGGCTATCTGTTGTGATCATACCTGTAACGCTGGGGGGGGGGGGGGACCCCCCCTGGCCGGAGATCGATTTTGCGATCCGCTGGCCCGATTGGGCTGGAATTTGGACAGGAGTTCGGGCTCGAGATGCCGATCACATATCAGAAGAGAAAATTCAAAATTCCTTCGCGTTCGCGAGATACAGGATTAGATTTGCGTCAGACGATTTCGGCAACTTTGACATCGCGCTGCAGTCGAACGCGACGTCGTGCAAAGTTGCTGTAATTGAATAAAGTACTTATCTTTGTATCCTCTACTGCCACACCAAATTTCAGCTCATTCGGCTGTAATCCATGTTTGAATAAATGGATAATTTCACCGATTTACAATAATTGGATCGCAATCGATTGAGCTGAAATTTGGTGTGGTGATAGAGGGTACAAAGATAAGAACTTTATTCAATTACAGCAACTTTGCACGACGTCGCGTTCGACTTCAGCGCAATGTCAAAGTTGCCGAAATCGTCTAAATCGCCCAATCTCGCGAACGCGAAGGAATTTTTGAATTTTCTCTTCTGATATGTGATCGGCATCTCGAGCCCGAACTCCTGTCCAAATTTCAGCCCAATCGGGCCAGCGGATCGCAAAATCGACATAATCCGTCAAATGGATTATAATAATCCGCAAAGTGCTCGGTGGTCATCATAACGTTAAATATGGCCAAATTTTCGCCTACTGCGCTATATTTAGTCTGTTTTGCATCAAAATTAAGCGATTTTTGGCACTTTTTACCCTATTTTTGCAAAATTTTCTTTCTTTTTTGCCAAATTTTTAGGTCATTTTGACCCCCCCCCCCTCCTCAGTTTTGGAAACCCCCCTCCCCACCCCCCCCCCCCTAAAATCCGGATTACCCCCCCCCCCTCCCCGAGGGGGCGCGTTACAGGTATGGCTGTGATCCCTATTTCTTCGCTGCCACCGCTGCAGGCGATGGACACGGCGGAGAACGAGTGCGTGGCCATCAAGAAGATGTCCTTCTCTGGGAAGCAGGCGGCCGAGAAGTGGCAGGACATCATCAAGGAGGTGCGCTTCCTCAAGGGCCTGCAGCACCGCAACGTCGTCCGCTTCAAGGACTGCTATCTCAAGGAGCACAGCTGCTGGGTGGGTTGGGTAGCGGCGCATTCTTGGAGTGACGACGAGAGAAGGTCTCAATATGCTTTGTGTGTCTTTCCAGCTTGTCATGGAGTACTGCGTCGGCTCGGCGGCGGACATCGTGGAAAGTGGGTTGCTACAGTAGAGCAGTATCAGCTGCTTTGGTTCCTTGCATCCTTGCTTCCTTTGCAGCTCTACGGGTGCCGCTGAGCGAGGACGAGATCGGCGCCGTCTGCGAACAGACCTTGTATGGACTACAGTACCTGCACAGCCTTGGGCGTATCCATCGCGACGTCAAGGCCGGCAACATTCTGCTCAACGAGCAAGGCGTCATCAAGCTCGGTGGGGGAAACTGAGCTTTCGATTTCGAGTTGTGGCTTGTGTGAGTGATACGCGGTCCTATCGCCTCTCTTTGCAGCGGACTTCGGCAGCGCCTCTTTGGTCTGTCCGGCGCAGACGTTTGTGGGGACGCCCTACTGGATGGCTCCCGAAGTGATTCTGGCCATGGACGAGGGCGAGTACGACGCCAGGGCCGACGTCTGGTCACTGGGCATCACCTGCATCGAGATGGGTGGGTAGGATGGAGATGGAGAAGCATGTCCTGCGCCGTTATATTATGGTCGTTTCGTCATTTCGTCACCTTTCAGCCGAGCGCAAGCCACCGCTCTTCAACATGAACGCCATGAGCGCCCTCTACCACATCGCGCAGAACGAGCCCCCTTCGCTGGCGCGCGACGGCCGCTGGTCGGCCGACTTCCGCCACTTCGTCGATCGCTGCTTGCGGAAGGAGCCCGAGGAGCGCATGGCCACCGCCCAGTGCCTTCAGGTGCCTTGCGCTTTGACAATAAAGTTGTAGAATACGTCGCTAATCCGATTCATTTCTTTCCAGCACTCGTTCGTGTCGTCCGCTCGGCGGGCCACGATTCTCCACGAGCTGATCCAGCGCACGAAGTCGGTGGTGCGCGAGCTGGACAACTTCCAGTACCGCAAGATGCGCAAGCTCATCCTGCTCGACGAGCAGCAGCTCGCGAACGGCGGCGTCGTCGGCGGCGGCCTCATTGGCGCCAGCCCTAGCGGCAGCGACGTCTCCAGTCTCGACAGCGAGGATACGGTATACAAAACACAATCGTATCGGAGGTCGCTGCGCTCACAAATGCGCTTGTCTCCAGGACGTGGACGACCTGCTCACGGCAACCGATTCGGTCAGCTCCAAGTCGAACTCGGTCTGCTCCAACCGCTCGGCGCACTCCTTCGGATTGGGAGTGGCTTCCGCGTCGTCGTCGCAGGCGGCGACGCCTCCGCTGCCCGAAGCCCTTCCTTCCATGGAGGAGGGCAGAAGAGCCGCGGCGGGCGCCGATTCCCCTTCGCATCTACCCCACCACCCCGTGTGTTCATCGGCCGACAACAAGACTGTGATCACCTTGGGCGAAGATGGCGAAGCGAGCACGTCTGCTTCCGCCGTCGACGGAGCTGACTCGTCGTCGGCACCGCCTCCGCCGCCGCCGCACAGAACGCCTAGGGTGGAGAGCGAACCTTGAAGCGGCTGCGCAGAAGTTTAGGTAAAATATTCGTGGCGACCTTGTAGGATCAGATCAACACGCTGAGACGGTCGAAGTTCTCGACGCTGCGCGCGGCGAGGGCCGTCGCTCGCGATCACGAGGAGTACGAGCGCCAGGAGAACAACATGAACGACCAGATGTTCGGCTACCGCCGCCTAAGACAGCAGCACCAGAAGGAGCTGCTACAGGTTGGCCAGAATTGCATTGTTGTTGTTTGACGCTCTCAAGGCTCCACAATCGTGTCGTTCTGCTCAGGTCGAGGAGCGCTACAAGGGCGACATGGACGCGCTCAGAGTCCGACTGGACAAGGAGTACGAGCAGTTGTTGATTCAGTTCAGAAAGGAGCTCGAAAGGGTCCACCAACACCATCAACAGGAACTCGAGAAGAAGGCACGCTTCCACCGATCCTTTGTCCACTCTTCTGTTTTGCCAAACAGACAAGTGAATCTTCTCTAGGCTCGTTCCAACGACGAGATGGAGAAGAAGCGGCGCAAGCGCATCGCGCAGGCGCAGGACTTGGAGCTGAAGAACTACCAGCAACTGAAGAAGCGCGAGTACAAGGCCGAGAAAGAGAGGATCAAACAGGTGCCTTCTAGAGAACATTTTTGTTGCGTGCAGATACGAAAACGAGTTTGTCTGCCTTCCCATAGGAATTGCGCCACCAACTCGGAGGGAAGTCTGGCGCCTACGACGGCCAACTGAAGCGGGCGAAGCAGGAGGTCCAATCGAGGCAGACGATGGGCGAGAACCGCTTCGTGGGCGAGCAGAAGCAGCAGCTGGAGTTGGAGATGCGTCGGCTGCGCAGGACGCGCATCCTCAACTACCACATGCTGGAGCAGGAGCTGCTCAGAGAGGTATGTATCTTGGACGCGTTGAAACATCATATGATTACGATTGCTGTCGTTCTCTTTTGTCTAAGAGATTTCACAGCCGTTCCATTTCTCCTTCCATGTTCTCAGGAGTTGAACGTTCGCAACCGCCAGCTGGAGACGGCCCACCAGCTGCTGCGGAAGCACCACAATCAGACGGAGGAGGTGGAGCAGTCGCAGTTGGCCGGCCTCCAACACCTCAAGTCCTCCCATTTGAGACTGCAGCACGACTCCGAACTGGACTACCAGAAGGAGTACTCCGCCAGGCTGACGGAGGACTTGGCTAAGAAGCACGCGCTGCAGTCCAAACAGCAACCGAGGGAGCTCAAGGTTGTCTACTGTGTATTGAGTGGAAGACGAGGGCAATACGAATCATCTGCCGCTTCTCTCGCTGCAGGCGAAGGAGGTGCAGATCCGCAAGCAGTTCCGCCAGGCTGTGAAGACGCAGACGCGCCAGTTCAAGGCGCTGCAGACGCAGCTTCTCCAGCAGCTGCCCAAAGAGGAGCACCGCGAGATGGTGGCCAGACTGAAGGAGGAGCAGAAGCGCAAATTAGCCCAGATGGCCGACCAGTACGAGTCGACCATCGGGCAGATGGTGGAGAACCAGACGGTGGGAGTAAGCTTGACTCTCCCTCCTCCCACTTCCCCACTCATCCATCCTCTGCAGGTCAAGCTCGAGTCCTGGCAGGAGGAGGAGGCGCAGAAGCTGTCGGAGCAGCTGCGCAAGGAGCAGGAACTGCTCATCGCCTACCAGAGCAAGCAGAAGATCCGCATGTCCCAGAATCACGAGAAGGAGCGCCTGCGCCTGGCCGAGAAGGTCTCTCTTCGACTGGCCGTGCTCGAGCAGAAGGTGGCGCAATAAATATTTAAGACTGAGAGCGGCGTCAATCCACTGGGAGGTCGTCGTCGCTTCAGATGGCTGAGGAGTCGGCCAAGTTCGCGGAGGAGCGCTCGCAGTCGTCGGCGGAGCTACGTCGCCGGCAGCAGGCGGAAACGGACGCGTTCGACGAGGATTCGACCCGAATGGGCTTCAGTCTGCTGGCGCTGACCAACCTCAACTCCAACGCCAACTCCCCCACCCTGGACAACAACGGCGCCGGCGGCGGAACTGGCACCGGTACGCCAGTGGGTTGACAGTGCGCTTCCAGTTGAGTACAGAGGGAATTTTGTAGCAGAGACCGTAAATCTTCCAAGAAGCGCCCAAGCTTCGATTGCGCCAACTTGCAGTCCATTTTACACCATCGCAATAAGAGCAGGAAATAGCTCTTTCCACAAAGATTTTTGAAACAGACACTTCTATTATGTAATTCCAAGACGTTTTGCTGTATTTATTGAGTTATGAACTTGGTATAATTCTTTACAATCGGCCGCTGGGCGGTTTTCTCAACCTTCTTCTAATTCAGGGGGGGGGGAGGGGGGAGGGCGCTTCGTAGAGAAATACGGTACGATCGCTGCTGTCTTCTCGTCTATATGCCGATTCCGTTGCACTCTGTTCTAGGCACGGGCCCCTCTTCCGCGTCGTCGTCGCCGGCCCACACGCTGCTGTCGACGTCTTCCTCGGCGCTGGCGGCGGCGACGACTGCTACTGCGCACGCTGCCGTCTGAAGACAGGGAAGGTGCTTCGTGTCGCTTCCCTGGGGGAGTCGAGCTTCTAATTCAAAGGCTGGCGAACGTCCCAGTGCATTCTTCTTCGCTCACGCGTCACTTGCCGGATTCTGCTACTGCTATGCGCGAGTCGGTCGGCGTTTCGACTGCGCGCTAGTAGCACTGCTTCTACAGTTGTACATCGCGTCTATTTTTGACTACGCCCCCACATCCCGCGAGGAAGCTTTCGCAAGCGCGCGCGCGGTTTCTATGGTGCTTCGACTACGATGATGATTTTCGATTACCACTACCACCTAGGCTGGAATTTATCCTTCGCGGTTTACATTCTTGCGTTTATCATCGTGCAAGTTTTCTGGTGGGTTTATTGTGCTCTACAGGATGTTACTTTTTCGGTGTGAAATATACGACGTGTTTTTGTGGGTAAGTCGACGCTTCGCCGGCTCAAAGTGTGTGCGTCTTACGAGGCTTCAATGGCGGCCGCGGCGTCGCTTGCACATGTGATTCTTGTGGATACGGTAGGTAGCAGATTACAATAGTTCCCGTTCCTCTTTCGCGGTCGGCGCCGCCTTCACGCTGGCGCCGCATGCGTCCATCACAACTTCCCTCGTGTATCCTCTGCTTGTGTGGTTTCTCGTTTTGGTGGAAGGAAGAGAGAAATTTGGAACGATTTTAGTGCTTTGTGGTGACCAATTTTGGGCTTGCCCATTCTCTTTTGTGGACATTTCTGAAGGCTGTTTGCTACCGTATTCTTGAATGTAGCACGATGACGACGGCGGTGGCGCAGCACGCGCTGAAGCCGCGCGAGGAGCAGTTCGACGTGTTGTGGCCGGAGTTACGGGAGAGCGTCGACCGCGTGATCAGCATGCGCGGCATCGGACGCACCAAGTGGAACGACTGCTTCAGGTGCGCCGGTCTAAACTATTGATTAGTGCTTCTCTCCCTGCGAGTTTGTGTGCGTTTCAGCTACGTCTACCGTCTCTGCGTGTCGATTCCCACGCCGTACACGGATCGACTCTACCTGGCGACGAAGCTGACCCTGGAGGAGCACGTCGACAACCTGCACAACGTGAGACAGAGAGCGCGGATCAGCCCGAAGAAGCGCCAATAGTTGAATCGGAGGGAGGTAATACGCGCGCTTTCAGGAGATCGTGAACCGGGGCGAGGAGAGTCACATTCTCCGGGCCTACGTCGAGCGCTGGAAGTGCTACTGCGAGGGCGCCGAATACGTCCACCAGCTCTACCTGTGGGTCTCGTCTGGAATAGTAGCAGTAGTAGTTGTATGCCGTAGCTCTGCCCTCTTCCATTCGCAGCTATCTGAACCGCCAGTACGTGAAGACGCGTCGCTTCCACGACCTGGGCGAGCAGGCCTACGGCACCATCACCATTGACCCAGTGCGCAACGCCGTCATGGAAGTGGGAGAGGTAGGTGCGCAGATGGAACTGTAATGTCTGCCTTAATTTTCTTTGGATACGGTATAGCATAGAGACACTGCCACAGTTTGCCATTGGAAAGCGCAATCATTCTGCGCAGCTTTCAGCTGGCGCTGGACATCTGGAAGAAGCGCCTTGTCGACAAGCTGCGCGACGAGCTGTTGGGGGCTATTCTGGCCGCCGTGGAAGACGACCGCCACGGACGCTTGGGCGTCTCCACCGAAGTACTGAAGGGCGCCATCCACTCCTTCGTCCACGTGGAGCAGTACAAGACGCGCGACGAACTCGATGTGTGTAGAAGGAGGTTGTGTAGTGGAGTCAAATACACCGTATATCATGGTTGGCGCGGCAGCGCCAAACCATAATATGTTCCATCCAGGCCGCGCGCACCTTTTCCCATCGTCACGATGTTTGTTTCTCGGGCTGTACTAAACGGAATCGGCTGAAATTTGGTACACTAAAGGACTTTATCATAGACAGATTAAATTCCAAATTTGGTGAAAATCGGTGAAGTGTAGCGAAAGTTACAGGCGTAAATAGGATAGCGGCGCGTTTCTTGTCCCACGGGCGGGGGGTGAATTCTTCTCCGTCTCCTTCTTCTCCTCCTCCTCCTTCACGTCACGCTCTAACGTCCATCAATCAGGATCTCGTCCAGTCGCCTTCCATTCTTCCCACCGATGGTTGCGCGCATATAACACCAACCCCCGAAGTGCACCCGCTTGTTCAAGAGGCCCTGCATATGTGTCCCAAAATTGTCCTAAGTTTTGTGCGTGCCTCAAAGTGCCCCCGCGCATTCAGGAGGCCCTGCATAGGTGTCCCAAAATTGTCCTGTTTGCTATGTGCCTGCCTCAAAGTGCCCCCGCTCGTTCAGGAGGTCCTGCATAGGTGTCCCAAAATTGTCCTGTTAAGTTTTGTGCGTGCCTCAAAGTGCTTCCGCTTGTTCAGGAGGCCCTGCATAGGTGTCCCAAAATTGTCCTGTTCGCTTTGTGCGTGCCTCAAAGTGCTCCCGCTCGTTCAGGAGGCCCTGCATAGTGCATACGTGTCCCAAAATTGCCCTGATAAGTTTTGTGCGTTCCTCAAAGTGCCCCCGCTCGTTCGGGAGGCCCTGCATACGTGTCCCAAAATTGTCCTGATAAGTTTTGTGCGTTCCTCAAAGTGCCCCCGCTCGTTCGGGAGGCCCTGCATACACAGGTGTCCCAAAATTGTCCTGTTAAGTTTTGTGCGTGCCTCAAAGTGCCCCCGCTCGTTCAGGAGGCCCTGCATAGGTGCCCCAAAATTGTCCTGTTAAGTTTTGTGCGTGCCTCAAAGTGCCCCCGCTCGTTCAGGAGACCCTGCATACGTGTCCCAAAATTGTCCTGTTCGTTTTGTGCGTGCCTCAAAGTCCCCCCGATCGCTCAGGAGGCCCTGCATAGTTGTCCCAAAATTGTTCTACTTGTTTTGTGCGTGCCTCAAAGTGCCCCGCTCGTTCAGCAGGCCCTGCATACCTAGGTGTCACAAAATTGTCTTGCTTGTTTTGTGCGTGTCTCAAAGTGCCCCCGCTCGTTCAGGAGACCCTGCATAGGCGTCCCTAAATTGTCCTGTTCGTTTTGCGCGTGCCTCAAAGTGCCCCCGCTGGTTCAGGAGACCCTGCATAGGCGTCCCTAAATTGTCCTGTTCGTTTTGCGCGTGCCTCAAAGTGCCTTCGCTCGTTCAGGAGGCCCTGCATACGTGTCGCAAAATTGTTCTACTCGTGTTGTGCGTGCCTCAAAGTGTCCCCGATCGTTCAGGAGGCCCTGCATACATGTTACCAAATTGCCCTGCTCGTCCCGTACGTTACCCAAACATGTCAAACTCGTACGAGAGCCTTTACAGTCGTGTCTCAAGGTGGCCTACATCGGTAACGTGGGTTAATTGGCTCCGCCAATCAAAAAGCAAGAGTATTTCATGTAAAATGCCCAAGGGCAGAAAGAGGAATATGTTCCAAGTATGAAGCATGCAAAAGTAAGAGTATTAAACGATATTCCTATGGTGTAGCAAATGCGGCGCTTTGCGCCGCCCACCAATTTGTTAAAGAAAGAATAGTACCAGTATTGATTGAAAGAAAGCATTTTCGACTAAAATCATCCACACAAACTGCGCAAAGGTCACAACGACACGCGGTAACATATTCGGCACATCCTAGCGTGTCGTTGTGACCTTTCTCTTATAATAAGCCCTGCCCTCCAATAGTACTCCCTCTTAGGAGGAGGTTGAAAAATAAGCCCCGGGGGCTTACTAGAGTGTTTCCGATAGGCCATCGTTAGTATCTGTCGGACGCACGACGTCCGCAGTTTAGCCTGTCGACGTCGTATCGACATTTGCCGTTGAGTGCGTAAGTCGACTTCTAACATGACGGCGCAGTACGAAGTAGCGTTATCCAAACGCATGCCGGGCAGACCATCAGCTATTCACAAGCATCTTTGAGCATCGTTCCCATCCCTGCTTCCAGTACTACGTGACGCGTCTGGAGGAGCCTCTGTTGGCGTCGAGCGCCGAGCACTACCGTCAGATGGCCGGCCGGCTGCTGGCCGAGTGCGACTGTTCACAGTACATGCGCCGAGTACTCGAGCTTCTGGAAGGCGAAAGGCAGCGCGCCCGCCGACTGCTGCACTCGAGCAGCTGGGAGAAGGTCGGTAGAGGTTTTTGCAATGGATTCGACATGAATAGTCGGGTATGTGAGCCCAAACTTTGTAGGTGACGGACCTCTGCCAGCAAGTGATGGTGGCCGCCCACAAGGAGACGCTGCACGCCGTCACTGCCGGGCTGGTGGTGCAAGAGCAGAGGGAAGGTAGTGCGATTTGTAGTTCGTTCCTCCGACAGTTGATCAATGATCCACCGTCAACCTCTGGCAGACATGCGCAACATGTACACGCTTCTGAAGCCCATCGGCCAGGGTCTGGCGGTGCTGATCAAGGAGTTTGAGCTGCACGTGCGCCGACTCGGACTCGACGCCTTCCAGGCGCTTCCGGCCGACAACAACGTGAGCTGCTCCTGCTTCGCGAGCCTTTTAGCGAACCAGTTGAAGAATGCCAGCCCTGCTTTGGCGTCCGTGCGGTGCATATTATGCGCGACGCGAGATACCTACCGTAGGCACTCCAATAAGCGCCCGCCACCAATAATCCCATACCGTGTGCACTAGGTGTACTACCTGCTTTCGATAACGTGTACTGTATGCATATCTCTTGTAACATCTCAGGTGGCGCAGCAGTTTGTGGACAGTCAGCTACAAGTGCACGAGAAGTTCAGCGCCATGGTCAACGATGTCTTCGGTGGAGACCAGGAGTTCTGGAGCGCTCTGGACAGGGTATGCGTGTGTTCGGCTGCTTGTACCCACGTGTGCGCTTGTGAATCGAATGTTGTGACATTGGCAGGCGATGCAAGCGAGCGTCAACCACAAGGGCAGCTCCAAGATCCCCAGAGCTTCGGAATGGGTGGGTGGGACGCGAGTCAAGAATTGCTTCTTTCCAACTTCACTTTAGACAATCAACTTCCTTCTTCTTAGCTGGCGAAATATGTGGACTCGTTGCTGCGCAAGGCGCTCAAGGGTCTTTCTGAGACGGAAGTGGAAGCGCGCCTGGGTGCCGCCATCGTCATCTTCCGCTACATCGAAGATAAAGACATCTTTCAGAAGGTTGGAGTGTAGAACTTGAAAGCGGCGTGATTCTTGGCGTTTGGAGAAACGGTCGTCCCTCGGTTCAGTTTTACTCGAAGAATCTCGCCCACCGCCTGATCCAGGGTGTCTCTGTCTCCATGGACGCGGAGGAACAAATGATCACGAAACTGAAGGTGCGTCGGTGGTGAATATAGAGAAAGCATCCTATATACTAAGCGGCTAACGATGTCTGTCACACGTCTGTCCGCGTACTGTTAACACGATAACTCCCGACAGCCATGACGGATCGCGATGATCTATGCATCAAAAGAACCGTCGTCCTCTGTAGTTTCGCATCTCCTATGTGGACATTTGCCAATGTCTAAATTTCACAAAATTCGCAAAAATATCGGCTGCACAGTACATTCTGAGCACTAAGAAGCGACTGCATACCACTTTTGTGGAAATTCCGCACTGTCATGTCACCATTCACTGCAGAGTTGTCGCTGTGAGACTCTGAGGTGTATTTAGAGGCACGGGAGCAGGTGCGACAGTAAATGCAGGCACTGGCAGGGGCACTTTGTCAAATGACTTTACATAAACCTGAAAACGCCTATTGGCTAAGCACAAATGTCAGTGGGTTGAATTCAGTGTATTCTGAGGCATGGGCGCTGGTGCAACCATAAATTCAGGCACTGGCAGGGTCACAGCATCAAACGGCTTTAGATCTATCTGAATCTCCTACGGGCTGATGTGAGCATTGCTGTGTGGCTGTGTGGTTTGGTTGTGAACAGTGGCAGTTTTCCATAGGTCAATAAAAGTGGCTCTGTTTCAATAGGTGTTCAGCTGTAGAGATACAGTATCACCTACGGGCTAAAGGCACTAGTCCTATATACTAAGCGGCTAACGATGTCTGTCTGTTCGGCATCTGTCCGCTTAGCACTAGGCATTCAAATGGCGGCCACGGCAGCAATGACGCGATTGTAGCTGTCACCCTGTTACTAAAAGACGCTCGGCACGCGCGACGCAAGGATAGCAAAAACTATGGATTGAATGGCCGATTTCTTATGACAGAAGAGATTGATCCTGGAGATTTATAGCTCAAGCTCACCATCATTGACTGTACAGACTTCAGAACAGTGGTGGCCGATGATCTATTGTGCTTAGTCGGCTTGAGTGAGCACTTGAGAATCGAATGATATGTAGCACAGAAGAGTTGTTTGTCATCAACCACAGACGATCGATGGCTCTTCGAACTGCACAACAGTGGCGGCTGGTGATCCGTCTTGCGCTATAGGCTTGAGACCATCAGAAGTCACAAATACTACAGAAACACCTATTGGTTTTCGCTGGTGTCTTGCAATTGGTTGCTGGCAGAATGGTAGGATTAGGCTCTACAGCAGTGAACCTATACAGTGGCTGGTGACCAATTGCAGCTGAGCCAGGTGATCATCGACAGTCTTGGGCCTACAGTATCACCTACGGGCTAAAGGCACTAGTCAGTTACTATTACACGGATAGTCGCTGTGACGAGTCTTGGGTCCATTGCAGCAAGCCTGCGGCTATGAGTACACCTCGAAGCTGCAGCGAATGTTCACGGACGTCGGTCTGAGCGCCGACCTGACGGAGAAATTCCTCTGCGAGGAGGAGAGCGGCGAGGACGAGGGCATGAAGTGCGAGACGGACGTGCAGATGATGGTGCTGCAGGCAGGCGCCTGGCCCATGACCTCGCCGGCGCAGCAGCAGCACGCCGGCGGCGCCAACGGCGCTTCGGCCGCTGCCGCCAGCGCCTTCGTCGTCCCTCTGGAGCTGCAGCCGTCCATTCGCCGCTTCGAGTCCTTCTACACCAGGAACTACACGGGCAGAAGGCTGACCTGGCTCTTCAACCACTCGCAGGGTGGGCGCGTCAACTGGCGATGTGAATTCCGTCGGCAAACGGCTAGCGTCGTCACGCTTCTTCCAGCGGACGTGAAGCTCAACTACCTGGACAAGCAGTACGTCGTGTCCATGTCCGTCCACCAGCTGGCCGTTCTCCTCTGCTTCCAAGAGCAGACTCGCTGGGCCGTCGACCAGCTGGCGGACGCCACGGGCCTTCGGGGCGACTCGCTGCTTCGAGTGGTGCGCACACTGGCCGACGCAGCCCACCCGCTGATCGGGAACACGTCCGGGGATGCGGTACGCGCGTTTTAGATGCCTTTCCCCATGGAGAAGCGCAACACTGGGATTGTTGATGACCACTCACTTCAGGAGCTGACGATGTCGAGTCAAGTGGAACTGAACGAGACGCTGTCGCTGAAGCGTCTGCGATTCAAATTGACCGGCCCCGTGGCGCAGAAGACGAGCGAGAAGGCAAGCAGGGGAACGCTATGCTTGCAAAGCTTCACGTTGCGCTCGCTCTACAGTCTGCATAGAGGGCTGAATTGCTCTTCAGGAGGTGGAGCAGGTGAACTCGACGGTGCAGCAGGACCGCAAGTTCTTCCTCGAGTGCACCCTGGTGCGCATCATGAAGACGCGCAAGGTGCTCAAGCACAACGCCCTCATCGACGAGGTAGCGGCGAAACGAGCGCCTTCTAACTTCGCCGCGGCGGCTGCGCCAGTATATCCTGTGCCATTCGCTTTGCGCTAGCCGCTACGCTACCTTTCGGAATTCAGGCCATTCGCCAGTCGCGGGCGCGCTTCCAGCCGGACGTGGCGACGCTGAAGCAGGTCATCGAGGGCCTCATCGACAAGCAGTACCTACAGAGAACCGAGCAGAACGACGAGTACGCCTACCTGGCCTGACGGCCAGAGAAACAAAATTATATTGTTGTCGTTTATGGAGTGCTACGTTGCGCTGCGATCGCTCTCGTCGATGTATACCGGTTTTGGCTAAGAGTAGAGAGTTGTCTTTCGGTCCCTGTTGTTGTGTTCCGTTCTTCCCTCTGTTCAGAGTACTCGATTGTGTCGCTATCTACGTAGGCAGCTCCATTTCGCACATCACCAATAGTGTGAACTGAGCAACGGAGAGGAATCGTCCGCCTAGCTATCGCCTCTATCTCCCACAAACCCGAGAACTACCTTCTCATGCGTGCTACACTAGCTACAGAACGACGGCGCAAAACATGCTCGGTCAGGCAGGGAACCGATCCTAAGCTACGGCAGCATATTCAGGCGCCCTCTTCCAGCTGCTGGAGCAGCTGTCGGCCCTGCATCTTCTTCAGGACGTCCGGCCACTGCTTCTGAAGAACAGCGCAACGCAACTCGCAGTCAACACTTTGGATCAATTCAGTCTAATTCTTTCGCTCTCACCCCCTCGTTGAGATAGTTCCAGATTTGGTCGCCGCCGCGGTTGATCACGTACTCGCAGTAGAAGGCGCCGCCCACCACCACGAGCGCCGTCGTCGAGAAGCGCCGGAAGAAGCGACGGTACAGCACGCTCGCCAAGCCGGCAGCCATGCCTGTACGCGTTTCCGATGGACTTGGCAGCGTGGAATCAACTTCCGTAGATAGGATCAGGTCAGTAACAACGGGTCTTCTCAACGGCCGATCCGCTCAATCCATGCTTCGGCAGTAACAAGTCGGTCAATCCGGCAAGAGGCGAGAGCGACGAACCTATTCCTAGCAAAGTTACTGTATGCAAGAAAGTCAACATCGGCTACTACATATGAGTAGTGCATATTACGACCGCCCACTTGGTAGCTTGCCGGACTGGCTGCGAAGTTTTCATGATACACACTGTTTGGCACTCTAATTAGCTTTCGGATGGTGGACGAGCCATTTATAAGCACAAGCACACGAATGCCCCTAATTCGGCTTGGGCAGTAGGTGCAGCTTGGAGACACGCGAAGTGCATCTATTAGTGGCCTAAGTCTAGCCACCATTGTATCAAAGAAGACACATCTGTTGCCAACACTTGTCACAGCTTACTTCGCTTACTTCTCTACAAAATGGCGCGGCGAGTGGCGACAACATCAAGCGAACCATGGGCCATAACAATGTGCACCTCATTACTATACACACAGGTCTAATATTTGACAAATCAAATTAATCAAAGAGAAAGTAGGGACGAGGATGACTCCCTTGCCGGCCGCGCGACTGGGCGCCAGCGACTATGGCCAGCCATCCACTGAGGCCGCTGCCGCAGTCACGTCGTCGTCGTCGTCGGCCGCTTGGAACGCGAGCTCGTGGACGACGACAGAGAAGTCGGACGGCTGGAGTCTCGAGTGGCCGCCCATCGTCATCGAGGTGGTGACGCTGCTGCTGCTCGTCGGCTCCGTGGTGCTGGTCAGGGTGCTGATCGCCAAGGGCTTCGTCCACCCAAGACCCGAGGCCTCCAAGCACCACAGGGCACTGGACGGGGAATTCCGTGAGTGACATATAAACATTTCGTAGTGAGCGCAACCGACCGCCACGGCAACAGCTCGCCTTCTTTCTTCAGGAAAGCAAGAGAAGAAGTTCTACAGGCGGCCGTCGAAGGCGACGCTGCAGATTCAAGGCAGGGACAGTCCCAAGAACGTCGAGGAGCAGATTCGCGAAGAGGTCGAGAGGAGCCGCCGACTGCGCAGTGAGTAACCCGAGAACGGACGCTGCTTGTGTTCCGTCAACTTCACCACTATGTAATCGTCGTCGTTCAGGCGGCTCGTCGCGACGACACCGCAGCCGTTCCTCCAGCCGCGGTCGGAGTGGGAGTCGTCGAGGCGGCGGCGGCAGTCGATCGAGATCCAGAAGCACCGGACGAAGCCGAAGCCGCAGTCGAAGCACTCGATGAGAATGAACGACAAGCGAAGCGCCAGGAGTGCGCGTGGCCGAGCGCTGCGGTGATTCCCCATTGTGATTCAGCGAAAATCTTCCGCCTTGTCATGCTATTCACTAACCGTCAGAAGCTGAATTGGTCCCAATGCGAAGTAAGGTACACAACTTGAGGCAGCCACCAATCAAGCAGTGCACAGAGACCGTCAGTGAAATCTTTCCGCCGTAAGCGGCTGATCACTTGCTATATGATCTAGCGTGCGCCTAAGTACCTAAGAGGAAGCTGCCTAGTTCTGGGTGTGTTGCAGTAGTGCTGACTGTCACACAAGGCATACTTCCGATGGGTGAAGACCAAACGGTCAGCAACCTCCCACTTCGCTCCAAGAAAACTCCACTACCTACCGTATTGTATTCAAACTGTCGCTGCGAGACCCACCTACGGCATTTTGAGTTCAACTCGACTACCGTGTCAATAATCACATAAGTGGCAGCTAGAGACGTAGCTCTTTAGAGAACTGCTCTTTGTAGAGTTCCCATACCGGTCTTCAGAGAGCTGTCAGACTGACGCACCATGCCCACAGCGGCATCCACTGTTGTACTGACCATTCTTGCGTCGTCTTCGATCAAAAAATCGGCAGACAAACAACTGAGGCGCTAGAGCGACCCACCCAAACGCACCGAAGGCGAGGGCAACGAGTTGTATGTACCGTATCTAGGATAGGCAATAACGATCTGTACAGTCAAGCGACAACAGTAGCACCCGGTCAATCAAATGGAAGCACTACGGATTCGGAGAAACCTGGGGCCGTATTCATAAAGCTTGTGTTACTGTAATACATGTTTTAGACGGAAAGCCTGTGTTAGTGCGCTAAAACATGTTTTCCGTAACACAAGCTTTAACACACGATTCACCAACACTAACACAGACTCCTAAAACATGTTCTAACTAAAACACGTTTTAGCGCACCGCGATTGTAATTCTCAGTACTTTCGGGGGAGCATTAAAGTTTCGTACGGTAGTTGAACGTTGTTAACGATTACTTTTCAGTTCTGTTGTTGGGTTGTTTAGTTTTCGAAGAAAGCGATACACACAATTGCACTGTTTTATACCTACACTGGATTCTGTTTTCTGGGCGGAAGACTATAGGTATATTCGACCATGAGATAATGTATATGTACTGCACCTAGATTGTCAGTATTTCCAATGGATGGTTTTCAAAGACTCACACTGTTATTAAATATGCTGATTGTAACCTCGTTGAGGCTGTATTTGTCGCTCCAAAACTCATTGTATGATTCGTCGATGCTGAATTGTGAACTCGCGAACTTCCACCAAGCTGTTGTTTTGTTTGTCTGCAACATGTCTCTTCTTTACGCAGATTTAGTATTGATTTTGTGCTCAATAACAGGACTAACACAAGCGTTAACACAAGCTGTGGCTTGTGTTAGGATTTCTTGTGTTAGCGAGCTTGTGTTAGGCTTTATGAATCCTGTGTTTGGCCGCGGCCTGTATTAGCCTCGATTTCAAACACATGTTTTAGGGTAAAACAAGTTTTAGTAGTTTTATGAATACGGCCCCAGAAGCGCAGTAGTAGCTTGCTCGTTCAGCAGCTGTGAGATACTAAGTGAAACTAGCGGGCGAAACACGGTTGAGGTCTCTGAGAGGTCGTTTGGAAGACAGGTCGGTCGGCTGCCGAAGCCAGCCGCTGTCCGAGGCGACGGAAGAGGGCGCCGCCGAAGCCACTGAAGCGGCAGAGCCGTTCCAATCTTTCTTCGACAGTGAGGGAGGACGACGGTTCTCCTTCGTCTCTCGGACGGGCGGGGAATGAGTTCTCACTGAGTCAAGCAAAATCGTTGTCGGATAGCGATCGACAGAGCTGCATACGTATAGTTTCACTAGCCAAGCCACCTGATGAAGTGGGTCGACCACCGATTGGGGGAGGTCGAGAAGCGATCTCGTTTCCAGAGGCAACGGAGCACCAGAGGAAGAAGCGAACGGCGATGATTGCGACGCGGAATCGGCGGCGCGCCACGACCGCACGAGAGGAAGGAGTCGCAGCCTTTCGCTTCGACGTAGCAGCGGTAGACGAGCGAGCAACGTCCGTCGGCGGCAGGCAGCCCATTTGGGCAAGCCTTCGCTTCGTCTGTCTCTCGGTCTCGGCGAAGTCGCGCAGACAGCGCAGCAGCTGCCGCTCGTGCGTCGTCAAGTAGCGCTTCTGTTCTCGCAGCGATGCCAGCCGACGCTCCGCGAGGCGCAACTTCCCCTCCGTTGAACGCAACTGAATCAAGGTTGGAGTGACTGCGCCAATTGCACAGTTTGCGTCTTCGGCACGAGGCACGCACTTCGTTGTACAGTTCGTCCGTGTCCCGCCTGTGTCGGTCGAGCAGCACTTCCGCCTGTGAGCGGTGCACTTGCTCATTGCCGACTTCCGTTATCCAATTCCTGAGAATAGAGGTATCACATCACAACACTGAATGTTTTGTCAGGAGTCCATTGCGTTGCCATACAGTCAAATTTGCCAACCGTCTCATTCTCTCCAGCAGATGCACGTCTCTGTCCTCGTTCTCCTGTCTGGCTCGCAGCGTCTTGGTGAGAAGCTCGATCTCCTCCTGCTGCCGCTGAAGAAGCCAAATTCCAAATCGCATAACTCGGCAGACAAATGGCTCTATTGTAGCCAAAGGTCACCCCGATCGTCTCGACGGCTGCGCCGTGCAGCTGGTCGCTGGTCGTCCTCTGCAGCTCCATCTCTTCTGCCAATCTGCGCAGTCGGTCGCCCAACTGCCCATTCTGGACGGCCAGGTCGTCGCGCGCCGTCTCTACTCGCAGGAGACGCTCCCTGACAACCGAATCAGCTTAGGGATTTGATTCCATCGGGCGTAGCAGGAGATGCAGTACCCCAGTTCCAGGCAGCGCTCCTTCTCCAAGGCCAGCTCGCGGCTCTCGCGCTCCCTCGCGACTTCGGCCTCGGTCAGCTCTCGGCGCACCTCGACGACTTCCTTCGCCAGCTCCAGTTTGCCCCGCTCAAGACGCTCCAGTTGCTCCTTCAGCTGCCCCTCTCGTTCCCTGGAGCTGGCTTCCAGTTGGAACAAGCGCTGTTGCGCGCTGTCCCGTCGAGAACGCCGTTCGCCAGCCTGGTCGCTCTCATTCGCCTTCTGCGCCTCCTCCACAAGACTGAGAAGCGAGGAGAGCATCTTCGGCACCTGAAAACCCACGAGTGTGAGGTAAATCGGAAACCAAATGCTGCAGCTCACACTTTTAACGAACGGACACTGTTCTCCAGCTCGTTACGGTATTCGTCCTCAGTCGATGGCGCGAGGACGGCGCGGCAGCCTTCCCAGAATGCTTCTATGACAGTTCGGACGGAAGCCACGAGTGCTCCCGCTCGGACAACATAATCCCCCTTCTCCTCTCGCAGCAGTCTATCGGTTGTTGATGAAGCGCCAATCAGTCGCTTCAAAACGTCCGGAAATATTGCGGCATCCCGTGGTGTGCTTGGATGACCAGAGTCGGTCGTGCGCGCAGAGTCACTCTCTCCCTCCGGACGATCTAAACGACATGCATACAGTGCGTACAGTCTAACAAGTTCGAGCACTAGGACTTACCTGGGGGCACGAAAGAGAGGCCAGCGATTGCAGCAGCCAGTTGCTGAAGCAACGCGCTCTTTTCCTCCTCCGCTTTGCGCACGAGGTCAGCGTACTGCAACTCGGCGTTCTCCTGAAATCGCGATGATAGCCCTTGTTCGTCTCAGACTGCAGAGAGACGCACAACGCCGTCGTTGGCGCTCCTCACTTTGAAGCTGTCGAACTCGCGCTCCTTCTGGTCCAGGCAGATGTCCAGTTCGTGATTGGCCTCCTTGAGCTGGTGGTGCTCGCTCTGCAGCGCCTTCTGAAGGAATAGATAGCTACAGAGGCTGCTCCAAAAGTCTCCGTCGCCAAGGATCCACTGGCTACCTACATGTTCGGCCATGGTTCTGTCGAGGACCTCCTCGGCGTCCTTCGTCTCCTTCCTCGACTTCTGCAGCGCCAGCTCCTTCTCGCCCAGCTCCCGGCGCAGCTTGTCCACTTGCGTCTGTCGAAGGACGCGCAATTGGTGCGCTTGAATGGAGAAGAAGGAGAATGGGCGCCCACCATCTGCCCACTGGCCAGCTCGAGCTCCTTGCGCAGTCGTTCGTTGTCGCCCTTCAGCTGCCCGATCTGCTCTGCCATCTCGCCCGCCTATGTGAAGTGAGGACGAGTGTAAAGCGATTAATTGTGTAAAGGGATAGCGTATAAACTTAGAAGTAACAACCATGCGTGAACCTTCACTTGGTCGTCGTTCGTCCAGGTCAGGCTTTCGCGCAACTGGTGCACCTCGCGCCTTCTCAGCTCGAGCTCGCCTTCCAGCCGACCCACTTTGTCCTTCAGATCCGCGACCTGCATGCGATTTTGTTGCTGTATACTGTGGATACCACAAAATCCAGCATAGAGAGAAAGACCGGGATCGTTACCAGTCTGCTTCTGACGGCCAACTGCTCGTCGCGCTCGGCGACTTGGCGCTCGAGCGTCTCGACGGCGCGCCTGCTGTCTGACGCCTTGTTGGTTTCCAGACTCTTCTGATGAAGCCTGTTCTTGAGACTCTGGCACTCCGTCGACTTCTCGTTCAATTTCTGCAGCAGAATCTGAAGAAGCGTGGTTATGGCATCGCTTCCTTCCTCATGAACGAACGCTGTGTAACGGCGTCCCACGGCGTTGGACTGTTCGCTCGTCCCGCTGGTCTGCTCCTGTTCATCATCTGGGCGCTTGTTGTCGCCGAGGTTGGCGACCGTTTCGGCATTTAGAAAGGACACTTCGTGTTGCAGCTCCTCGTTCTGCATCTCCGCCTGGCGCAGCTTCTCCTTCAGTTGCTCCACCTCGTCAGCCAGTCGTTCGATGAGGTTCTGAAGGCAGAAAGCAGACTATCAGCGTCGCTCCAAAAGCGTGTGGAAGGTACACAACCCTTCAGTACCTCGTCGACCGCATCGACGATATCGACAGTCTGGACGTCGACGTCGACGCTGAGGGAGAGTCGAGCGCCAGGCGAAGAAGTCGAAGTCGACGATTCTGCGGCGCGGAGCTCGTCTCTCGCCTTGTTCAGACGCTCCCAGAGCTTCTTAGAGATCTCCCGCTCGTTCTTCAGCTCCTCTTCCCACTTCTGCATCGCCTCCACGTGGTCGCGTAACAAGTCCTGCAGAGAGGTATAAAAGAGTTGATACATCAAATTATGATCGTACAACGCCCAGGACACGCGTCTCTTCATGTACAACGTCTCTTCACCTGCGCTCGCTTCTCATTGTTGTCGACCTGCTTCCTCAGCCAGGAGACCTCGCCTTCCCTGTCGGAGAGCTCCGCTCTCAGGGAGTCGGCGTCGCAGCGCGCCTCCGTCAGCCTCTCCTCCAGCTCCTGCGTCATCTGCATCCACTCGGCGTCGGCGCTGGACGTCCGCGCCGCCGACTGCGTCTCTTCGACGCCCTCGCCGAGTACCGCTGAACAACTGGCTACGTTCGTAACGCGCCGATCCGATTCCCAGTTATTGTAGCCAACTCTGAACTCACTAACCCGAGAACGCCTGAGCAACGCTGGTGGCGTCCACATAGACATCGGCGTCGTTTTCCGGCTGCTGTTGGTCGTCGCCATCCTCGTGGCCGCCAGACGCCACACCCTCCATACCGCCGGGTTTCTCTGCTGAAGGACCTCGGCTGGACTCCGAAACGAAGTAGAGGCGGAGAATTCAAATTGCAGCGCTCACACAATTACCCAAATAGGAAAGCGCGACAACAACAAGTTGTCAGTGTCAGCGGTCTTCAAGTAATGAACAGAGTGAAGATCAACTCACAAGGTATGCGGAGAACACAACTGTGTCTGCGCAAGAACCTCGAGCATAGAAGAGCTTCAGCCTTCAATGCTCACTATTACCAAGTTTCTACATTTACAATATGTGAATAGAGCTCAGCTCGGCATACAGTAAGAGCAACAATTCACTTTCTTGCGATTCATATGTACCTCCTGCTGTTATCTCATCCTTTCCGATGTACCTACGTATACAGGCCGCCAGTCCTGCCGTTTCCCCTGGCCAGCGTCTGCTGCGTGAAGCACTGTACGTACTGTAGCTCTACCTGGTAGGTACAGCCAACTTGAACGCCCACAACGTGGACTATTATTGCGCACCAGATTCCATGTATGTGTCGACGAGGTACATATGGCAACAACTTTTGCGGTGGCATTCAAGTGCTGCTACTAGGTGTATAGAGTATTGTATTAAGACTTCCCAGAAACTAGATTACGAAGAAGCTCAGAAGAAGAAGAATTATGGCAAGGGAGCTCTTCCGCCGCCCCGACGACGACAGAAGGAGGGCGAGAGGCAGAGAGCGGGACGGCGAAAGAGGCGGCGGCAGCAGCAGCCAAGAGGAGCCGCAGAGAAGGCGAGAAGAAGAGAGCGGCTGGAGGCAGGAGGAGGGCTGGGAGGTGCGCCGTCCCCCGCAGAGTCTTCGCCCCGCGACCGTCCGCTTCGCCGGCGAAGAGATGATCGGCTTCGGCGCCTTCGGCAACGTCTACCGAGCCAGGCTGCAACGGCGGCAGCGCGACGGCCGATGGGCGCCCGAGGAAGAGGTGGCCGTGAAGAAGTGCTGGCCGGCAAGGGATCGCCGCCGTCGGTACAGCAGCCTCAGTGAAGACGGCGAGGTGGAAATGCTGCGCCAGTTCTGCCACGACAACATCATCCGGCTGCGCTACGTCAGCGAGCGACGAGTGGAAGGGCGGCTCTGCCGGAGCAAGGTCTTCGACTACATGGCCCGATCCCTCGGCGACAGAATGGACAAGGCCCGACGAAGAGAAGAGGAGGCGCTGAGCCGGCGCGAGGTCGAGCTCTACTCGTTCCAGCTGCTCCACGGCCTCGCCTACCTCCACCGACGAAGGATCTGCCATCGCGACGTCAAGCCGCAAAACCTGCTGCTGAGCGCCGATGGCCGCCGACTGAAGATCGCCGACTTCGGAAGCGCCAAGAAGATGCACGTGCCGGCGGAGCGGAATGCGGCCTACCAAGTCACCCGCTTCTACCGCGCTCCCGAGCTGTGCCTCGGCACCGAGTACTACGACGTCGAGGTCGACATCTGGGCGGCCGGTTGCGTCCTCGCCGAGCTGAGCCGAGGGGGGCATGTCCTGCTCCCCGGCAGATCCAACGACGACCAGTTCCACGAGATCGTCAGCTTCCTGGGACCTCCAACCAGATTCCAAATGGAAAGAATGCTTCGGGGCAACGACCGATACTACCGACTGCTGAAGAATCCCCGTCAGGTCTTCATCGCCGCCTACGCGTCGAGACGGGCGCCCACCGAAGAGAAGAAGGCAATGGTGGTTCCCTTCCGTCTGGCCAACTCGTCGGCGGCCGAGCGCCAGCTGCTCTTCGACCACCTGATCGTCTACGCCCCGACAGAGCGCGCCACCGCCACCGAAGCCTGCGACCACCCCTTCTTCCAACGCGCCAGACAAGAGCTTGGAGTGGGCCGCGGGCGAGCCGGTCGCTCCATCTCCTACCCCGACACCGACACCGCCGACGACGACAGCTCAATGCCGCCCCAGCCGGCCTCCTCCTTCCGCCGCCCGAAGGAGTGATAACCCCGGCTGATGATGGAAGTATACATACAAGCTGTGATACTAAATGATACTCAATTATGGCAAGTTATGATACCCGCTCTCCGTCGCCGCCGTCGCTCTCCGTCGCTCTCCGTCGCATATGCTGCCGCCCACTGTGAGAACAAACGCCGCCGCCTCGAATTGGTGTCTCGTCTCTCGCATTTGCACCACTACATAACACGGACAAGGACGTTGCCTTGTTTTGAACAACTATGAGTATTCTCTGAGACAAACACGCATTCGTAGGGCGAGCACTCTCCCTAGCAGCCAACAAAGGTCGAAACAACGCAGAAAGTGCTTAGTCTGCTGTTACGCGATATTTCTTTCAAGCCACGTGGGAAAACCAAACACTGTAACATGTAAAGTCTGATTTGTTTGAGACAAATGGCACACTATAGCTCTTGCGCATATATTGTAGTAAGACATTGATGAGAAGCAGGCTCAGTTCATATGCTATCGTAGTCGAATCAAAAATTTCTTCTTGAGATGAGACTATAACAGCAATTTCGATTGACTGTGGTTGTGGAGCAGGCTCAGTTCATATGCTATCGTAGTCGAATCAAAAATTTCTTCTTGAGATGAGACTATAACAGCAATTTCGATTGACTGGATTCGAATAAATTGTGGTAGGGGATTGATGAGAAGCAGGCTCAGTTCATACGCTACCGTAGTCGATTCAAAAATTTCTTCTTGAGATGAGACTATAACAGCGATTTCGATTGACTGAGCAGGCTCAGTTCATACGCTACCGTAGTCGATTCACAATTTTCTTCTTGAGATGAGACTACCACAGCGATATCGATTGACTGGATTCAAATAAATTGCGGTAGGGCATTGATGAGAAGCAGGCTCAGTTCATACGCTACCATAGTCGATTCAAAAATATTTCTTGTTGAGATGAGCTAGTGACTAGACTACCACAGCGAGATGCGACCACCGCTTCTTCCACCACGCCAGACAAGAGCTTGAAGGGGGCCGCGGGCGAGCCGGTCGCTCCATCTCCTACGCCGACACCGCCGACGACGACAGCTCAATGCCGGCCTCCTCCTTCCGCCGCCCGAAGGAGTGATACCCCCGGCGCTCACACAATTACCCAAATAGGAAAGCGCTATTACCAGCCTCCCCTTTGAAAAGGCCACTCATTCTGGAGTTATACCGAAATAACTGGGGGGGGGGTATGAATGGTGGCAGTGGCAGTGGCAGTGGCAGTGGCAGTCAGGGGTATGAATGGTGGCAGTCTGGCAGTGGCAGTCAAAATCTTCGTGGAAGCACATTTTTCGGCAGAGTAGGCCGATCGAAATGGGACAAAGACCGATCTATGCAGTTCGTCATGGCCTTTAATTTTCTAGTTGTCGACTTTTTTCGATGTCGTCAAATTTCATATGAAATTTCTGAAAAATCGATTTTTGGCACATTAATTGGCGAATTTCGCACAAAAATAGACACATTACGAAAAAATGGTTCTTACAAAAAAGATGCGGCTTGGGAAGTCCTATAACATGAAAATTTAATTTTCACTATATCTGCTCTGATTAACCCACGTGGAACAAAAATATTAGAAATTTGTACAAAAAAATAGAATTTGCGCCTTTTACATTAACAGTTACAAAAATGCGATTTTCATGTTATAGGACTTCCCAAGCCGCATCTTTTTTGTAAGAAACATTTTTTCGTAATGTGTCTATTTTTGTGCGAAATTCGTCAATCTATGTGCCAAAAATCGATTTTTCAGAAATTTCGTATGAAATTTGACGACTTCGAAAAAGTCGACAACTACAAAATTAAAGGCCATGACGAGCTCATAGATCGGTCTTTGTCCCATTTCGATCGGCCTACTCTGCCGAAAAATATGCTTCCACGAAGATTATGACTGCCACTGCCAGACTGCCACCATTCATACCCCTGACTGCCACTGCCACTGCCACTGCCACCATTCATACCCCCCCTCCTTCCGCCGCCCGAAGGAGTGATACCCCCGGCTGATGATGGAAGTATTCAAGCTGTGATACTATGTACCGCCGCCGCCGCCGCCTCGAATTGGTGTCTCGTCTCTCGCATTTGCACCACCACACCTAGAACGAAATTCTTGCTAACTAGAAACTAGAGTAGTCCACTGAGACTGACGTGGATCGGTGCACACTGGTGTAGTCGGTATACTACACACAAACGCAATCCGAGAACCATAGATGGAGAAAGCGCAATCCGAAAGGTATCACACTCAGCAGGGAAACAAACAAATGGTGCAGCGAACCAGCTGAGACAATAGAATTCCGCTTGTACCAATCACCGTCACACACAGCACGTACATCAAACGTTATCATAACCATAATAGATAGTAGACTAGCCGTTCCTTCCCGTTGCAGAAGAATTCCTGAGATCTGAATATCATGGAATGTAGTCGTCAATGGCCGTAATGTCCTGTTGCATGATCTGTCCTGTTCAAGGTCTGTCCGTTGCAAGGTCTGTCCCGTTGTGAGCCAACGGCGCTGGTCGCCTCGCACGCGCGCCGCAACGTCCGCCCTGTTCATTGTCAAGGTCTGACCTGTTGCAAGATTTGCCCTGTTGAAGGGTCTGTCCTATTCCAGGGTTTGTCCTGTTGCAAGGCCTGTCCTGTTGCAAGGCCTGTCCTGTTGCAAGATCTGTCCTGTTGCAAGATTTGCCCTGTTTTAAGATCTGTCCTGTTGCAAGATCTGTCGTGTTGCAAGATTTGCCCTGTTGTAAGATCTGTCCTGTTGCAAGATCTGTCCTGTTGCAGGGTCTGTCCTGTTGCAAGATCTGTCCTGTTGCAAGGTCTGTCCTGTTGCAAGATCTGTCCTGTTGCACGATCTGTCCTGTTGAAAGATCTGTCCATTTGCAAGGACTGTCCTGTTGCAAAATCTGTCCTGTTGCCAGGTCGCAAAATCTGTCCTGTTGCAAGATCGCAAAATCTGTCCTGTTGCAAAATCTGTCCTGTTGCAAGATTTGTCCTGTTGCAAGATTTGTCCTGTTGCAAAATCTGTCCTGTTGCAAGGTCTGTCCTGTTGCACGATCTGTCCTGTTGCAAGATCTGTCCTGTTGCAAGGACTGTCCTGATGCAAAATCTGTCCTGTTGCAAGGTCTGTCCTGTTGCAAAATCTGTCCTGTTGCAAGATTTGCCCTGTTGCAAGATTTGTCCTGTTGCAAAATCTGTCCTGTTGCAAGGTCTGTCCTGTTGCACGATCTGTCCTGTTGCAAATGTGTCCTGTTGCAAGATCTGTCCTGTTGCAAGATTTGCCCTGTTGTAAGATCTGTCCTGTTGCAAGATCTGTCCTGTTGCAGGGTCTGCCCTGTTGCAAGATCTGTCCTGTTGCAGGGTCGGTCCTGTTGTAAGATCTGTCATGTTGCAAGATGTGTCCTGTTGCACGATCTGTCCTGTTGCAAGATGTGTCCTGTTGCAAGATCTGTCCTGTTGCAAGATTTGCCCTGTTGTAAGATCTGTCCTGTTGCAAGATCTGTCCTGTTGCAAGATCTGTCCTGTTGCAGGGTCTGTCCTGTTGCAAGATCTGTCCTGTTGCAAGATCTGTCCTGTTGCAAGATCTGTCCTGTTGCAAGGTCTGTCCTGTTGCAAATTCTGTCCTGTTGCAAAATCTGTTCTGTTGCAAGGTTAGTCCTGTTGCAAGATTTGTCCTGTTGCAAAATCTGTCCTGTTGCAAGATTTGTCCTGTTGCAAAATCTGTCCTGTTGCAAGATTTGTCCTGTTGCAAGATCTGTCCTGCTGCAAGATTTGTCCTGCTGCAAGATTTGTCCTGTTGCAAGATTTGTACTGTTGCAAAATCTGTCCTGTTGCAAAATCTGTCCTGTTGCAAGGTCTGTGATACTGCAAGATGTGTCCTGTTGCAAAATCTGTCCTGTTGCAGAAGGTCTGGTCTGTTGCGAGCCAATGGCGCTGGTCGCCTCGCGCGAGCATCCTGTTGCAACGTCTGTACTGTTGCAACATTTGTCCTGTTGCAGAAAGTCTGTCCTGTTGCAAGCCAACAGCGTTGACTGCCTCGCGAACGCGCCGTACAAAGCGCAGCGCAAAAAAATGATAGAAAGCGGACAGATTTTCCGGTTGCAAGATCTGTCCTGTTGCAAGATTTGTCCTGTTGCAAAATCTGTCCTGTTGCAAGGTTTGTCCTGTTGCGAGCCACCGGCGCTGGTCGCCTCGCGCGACGATCCTGTTGCAACGTCTGTACTGTTGCAGCGTCCTGTTGCAGAAAGTCTGTCCTGTTGCAAGCTAATCGCTGACTGCCTCACGAACGCGCCGTACAAAGCGGCGCGCAAAACAAATGCTAGAGAGCGGGCCGATTGTCCTGTTGCAAGATCTGTCCTGCTGCAAGCGAAATAGTCGCTGAAGCGGCTTGAATTGCCTGCGCGAGCATTGTCGTACTGTTCGGCTCTGTTGAATTGCACATTGCAAGGTTCTCTGCTGTACTGCGCACTGCCGCACTGTTCGCTTTTGCAAGGCTCTGCTACCGTGCATTGCCGTACTGTTCAGGCAAAGCCTGCGTTGAAGGCAGGCAGCAACAGGCGACGCTGGCCGTGCAGCGATTGATTCTCTGCGGCCGATCCATCGAAGGGAGTGAGCTTCTCTGCGGGACGCCGCTGGCGTCCTGCTGGCCTCCTAGCGCGTGCGTGCTGAAGCTTGGCGTGGCGAAGTGCTAGCGAGGCAAGCGCATGCTGAAGCGTCGCGTGGCGAAGTGCTAGGAAGGCAAGCGTAGTCAGACGGACGGACGGACAAAACACCTACATAGCTGGCATAGTAATGTAGACTAGAGCCTTTAGCCCGTAGGAGAATCTCTATGGTCAATGGTGTTGGGGTCAGCCCATAGACAACTTAGTTTAGTCTGTAGAACATTTCAGATAGATATCAAGCCATTTCACACTGTGCCCCTGCCAGTGCCAACGTTTAGGCTGGCACCAGCTCCCGTGCCTGTAAATACACAATAGACACTTGGGTTTGGCCTGTAGACTATTGGCTTTAGCCCATAGAACATTTCAGATAGATCTCAAGCCATTTGACACTGTGCCCCTGCCAGTGCCTACATTTAGGCTCGCACCAGCTCCCGTGCCTGCAAATACACAATAGACACTTGGCTTTAGCCCGTAGACATTTGTGTTTAGCCCGTAGGAGATTTGAGATAGATCTAAAGACATTTGACATTGATCCAAAGCTGTTTGATGCTGCGCCCCTGCCAGTGCCTGCGAATACACTTTGGCGTCTCACAACGACAGCTCTGTCATGAATGGTGACACTGTAAAGCGCTTTTGGCGCGAAATCAAACGTCAATCACAACGTGTGGTGCCTTCTGTGCTCAGAATGTACTGTCGCAGTCGATATTTTCGAAATATTTTGGAATTTAGACATCGACTAAAGTCAACAAACCTTCATGCACAACTACAGGCCAGGACGGTCAGTTTAAGCCATAGATCGTCGCGAACCGACAACTGTGTCTAGAGATATCGCGCTCGCAGAGCCACAAACAGACGGACAGACTCTAGGCCGCTTAGTATATAGGATACACAGGCATCAACGGTATCGTATCACAGGCACTCAATCCTGTAGGGCTTCGCGAAGGAAGTGGTCGGTATCGTCGTCGCCGTCGGCGGCGGCGCCGAAGCGACTGCTGCTCGGCGGGTGGTCGAAGGAAGGCAGCTGCATCATCTGCTGATGGTAGTGCTGAGCGGAGGAGGAAGAAGCGTGCTGGAAGGCGGCCGTTCCGCCGCCACTCCGGTGGGAGACGTCGGCAACGGAGCTCCTCTGAAAGCGAGTGCTTTCAACATGCGCAATACTCTGTCGTCACACAACCAGTATCCAAGCAGCCAAGGCAACCTGTGAGGCGAAAATGCCTCCGGGGTGTCCGTCGGCCGAAGGCGCCTGGCCGAGAAGGGAGGGCTGCGCCTGCAGCGCCGCCGAGTCGCCTTCTTGCGGCTTCGACTGTTCCTCCAGGAAGTGGACGAAGAGGGCGGCCAGAGAGTGCTCGGCCGTCGGCCCTGTTCCCAAGGCCGCGCCGCCCCGCTGCAGGAAGCTGAGCCAGCCGGCGCCGCTGCTAGTCGACGCCTTCACCTTGTTCCAGTCCTGACACAAAAGGGCGCAACGAGTAGCAAAGGTGTGTAGGCAGACGAGTGCAAGGGCACAAGTCTCTACCTCGGCAGAGAAGCTGAGAATGGAGCCCAGCAGCTGGGCCACCTCGTCGCGCTTGTTCTGTGGGGCGGCGAAGTAGCCCAGGAAGAGATTGCGCAGGAGTTCCTTGTCGATCTGAAACGACTTTTCGATCGTAATCCATTATTATTAGGTATCTCTCTTTCGCGCCGTCGACTCGCCTTCTCTCCCGTGACCAGGGAGGAGCTGGAGGCGCCGAGACGCTTCTCGTAGTCGAGAATGCGCGACTGGAGCTGCTCAATGTCGACGTTGCGCTCGCCGATCTCCGCCTCCAACGCCGCCAATCGGTCCTCCAGACTGGCGTTCTCCAACCCTAGACGGTCGGTCGTCGACTGAGCGGTGGCCAGCTCGCCGCGCACGTCCTAAGGATAGAACTTTACGATGCAGCGCAGCGAAGTACACACTTGAGTAGCAGTTGGCAACTGCACGCTACTTTGTTACTGGTCCGCAGCATTCGCTTGTTTGGATTACTGCACTTCGTACTGTGCCGGCCTGCTCTGGAAAGACTAAGCGTCGAACTCCGCACCTGAACTTCACGCGTGGCAGCCGCCAGGGCCGCTCGACTGGACAGCAGCTCGTCCGAGACCTCGGCGTCCTTCTCCCTCTGCAGCTGGCTGACGATGGCCTGGAGACTGGTCAGCGCTCGCCGGCTCTTGTCCAGCTCCTGTTGGGTCTGCGACGCCTCCTCCTCCTTGCGCAGCAGCGAGGCGTGACTACTGGCCAGCTCGGAGGACAGACTCGACAAGCGATCCTGCACGCACACAGAGGTATACATGGCGCAGGTAAGCTGCAAAAATGCGCAACAACGAAACGCCGCACTTCGTAGGCGGCGGTCGCTTCTCCAGAGGAAGCTTGAAGCGCCTCGGCCTGACGCAGCCGCTCTCGCAGTGAGGTCTCCCTCTCCTCGGCGGCCACTGCCTCTCTCGTGTACGTCTCTTCCATCTGAGAGAGAAGGCGACCATTGTTCAGGAATAAAAATAGTCTTCAGAAATAGACTACACAACACGACGTGAGAAAGCGAAACTCAACGTACATTGAGAAGATGCTCTTTGAGACGCTCCAACTCCTTCGTGGTTCTGGCGTAGCCTTCCTCCGAGCTCTCGTACTGTCCTACCAGTTGGCCGGCGCGGCTGCGCTCCATCTGAAGCTCTGCCTCCGCTCGAGATCGGTCCTTCTCGGCGCGTTCCAGGGCCGTCTCGGCGGCCGCCAGCGACTGCTGAAGAGTGGCCGCCACGCGCTGCAGCTCCTCGTTCGCCTGCAACAGACGATGTGAAACGTCGCAAAGTAGTAGGTACTGTAGTTAAGTTTATCGAGTCACGTGCGACAGATAGGAGGGAGAGCAAGTAATAATGCACCGTGACTTGTGATGAAATAATCTGTGATTCGACTTTTCCACGACTGGCTTCTTCTCAAATAAAGGGAATGCGACGACGAGAGGCGACAAACTACGACGACGAAATCGACGACTAGAAGCGAATTGCGACGGCGCGCTACCGACGGACGGCTACGGATTCGCGGCAGGGAAAGGGCGCGCTTCAAATTACACTCAAGGAAGAATAGAAATAGAACAGCGAGTCGCTCTATAGGCCGACTGACGAGAATGCACAGAAATCACCCCTATATTGCACCGACGCCACGTGTATTTACAGTAGCTTCTACCCTAACTACCGATGACACTACGGAAAGCGCGGCCGTTTCAAATTCGAAATAACGAACAAGCTGCGGCAATAAGTTTACGGTAACGCGCAGGATCAACACAATTATCACGCGAAGACGCGCGAAGACGCGACAAAGTTATCACCTAGCGAATTACTCATACAGCCCCAACTACACATCTGTCAAGCATACTCCGTTACTGTATCCACCGCTATCTCTACATACCTTCTGGAATCCGTCCACTGTGTCCTGCGCCTCGCGGTAGCTCTGGGAGAAGTGCTCGGCTTCCTTGCTGGCCTGTTCCAACTGAGACGCGAGATTCTCGTAGCTCTCCTTCTCGGCGGCCGCCGTTTGCAGAAGCTGCTGCGACTGGTTGTAGTAGGCGAGCACTTCCTCGTGCTTCTTCTCCAGCAGCGCGATCAGCTGCTGCTTCTCCACCTCCAGTTGCTTCAGCTGCTCCGCCTTCGAGTCGGCTTCCTCGTGCGCCTTCCGAACTTCTTCTTGAAGCGACTCCAACGCCGTCGTATTTTCAGACCGGGACGCTTCGCGCTCCGAATCGAGCGCAGCCTTCGACGCGTTCAAGTCCCTTTGGAATCTTCCGTTCTCCAACTCGAGTTCTTCGACTTTCCGCGCCAGCTCTTCATTGTCTAGATGAGCTTGCTCCAACTCGATAAACTTGGCCGCAAGATCCGTCGTGGCCAGCTTAGAAGATTTGTCCGCTTCCGCAAGGTCTGATTCCAGTTGAGCAATTCTCTCTGAGAGTGCGGCGTCGACCGCCGCCGTCTCCTTCGCCACGAGCGCCTCCAACTCATGTCGCGCAAGCACGACAACCGCCTCTCTTTCTTCATCTTCGCCGACTGCAACGTCCTGCTTCGAGGCGGCGGCGCTCGTCTCCAGTCTGTCCGTGAGCTCTTGTAGCTGCGCTTGGAGAGCCAAGTTTTCTTCTCTGGCCGCATTAGCGGAGTCGACTTCGGATGCCGACTGAACGACAACGTCATCCAATGTATTAGTGCCAAAATCGGCTGTTGTAGAAAGCGAGGCCGTCGAGGACTGGGGCGGCTCGTGTTGCTCCTCCAAAGCGGCCAGCAGCGAGTTGACGCGCTCGTCCTTCCTAGCAGAGTCGATGACGGCGCTGTGCAGCTGCTTCTTCAGACTGTGCTCGGACTCGCGCAGCTCCGTCAGCTGCAGCTCCAGGCCCTTGAGCTCGGTGAAGGCCTGCTGCAGCAGGTCGTCCCGGTCCTGAAGCGCCGTTGGGTGCGCAGTAATGTGACACTTCTCAATAGAAAAAGAGCATGCATTCGCGTAGCTCACGTTGACTTCCTGCTTCTTCTCGCGCAGCTGGTTCTGCACCGACTCGCACTCCTCCGTCTTCTCCGTGAGCGCCTCCAGCGCCTCCTTCAGCTCCAGTTCCAGTTGCTTCCACTCTTCTGGCTTTTCAATCTCCGCCGCTGCAGCAGCTACGGAAGCCGCCGCGACTTCCCCGCCGGCCGCAGCGTCCGCCAATCGATCCCAGCCGTTCGAATCGGCGCTGTTCTCGTCGTCCGACTTCTTGCCCGGACTACATTGGCCAGCCGGCGACGATTGCGAGCCCTTGGAACGACAGGCAACAAGTTAGAGGCTAAGCTTTTGATAAACGCGCTACAGCCGTAAATAGGAATAGGATGGAACACTACCAGAGCAGCGGTCGTCGTAGCCGTCGTCGCTTCCTTCGCCTTCGCCAGCTCCTCGTTCACGCGATGCAACTCGGTCTCCAATCTCTCTCGTTCCCCAAGCAACGCCTGATTGTCTCGCAGCACGCTCCCTATCCGCTCTTCTGCCCCTTCGGCGATTGCCTTCGCCTCTTCTGTAGCCGTCTGAATGAAACCAATAATGACAGTTACAAGTGCATAGTACAAACAAACATCAACATTGTCGGGCACAAAAACGTAGGCCAACCATAAATTACCTGCAGCTGTTCCAGCAGTCTTCGCTTCTCCTCCATCAGCAGATCGTTGGTCGAGCTCAGCTTGTCCAATTCGGCGCAGAAGGAGTCCAACTTCTGCTGCAGAGAAGCCTCCTTCTCCTCCTGCTCGGCGGCCGTCGCGCTCAGGCGGTCCTATGAGAAACGACAGCACTCAGGCTCCTTCACGCACAACTGCGCGCAAGACGTTGCTTCCACTACCGCGGCGGCGACTCTCCTCTCGTCCTCCTCGTCCAGTCGGAGTTTCAGCGACTCCATGTCGGAAGTGAGCTTGCGCAGATTGGCCGTGGCGTTGTCGTTCTCCAGTCGGCAGGCCTCGTACTTCTCCTCGTACTCCACCACCTCCGCCTTCAGGCCGTCTGAAGAATTGTAGCGTCGCGTCGCGTTCGTCCATCCAAATCTAATATGAATGCGCACCGATTCGACTGCTCAGCTCTCGGTTCGAGTCGACGATGGAGCCGTACTCGGCCTTGTGCGCCTCGAACTCCGCGTTCAGATCGTTGTAGGCGGCTACCAGCTCCGCGTTCTCCGCTCCCGTCTGCTCTAGCTGGCTGCGAAGGTCCGCAAGCTCAGACTCTCTTTGCGACAGCTTCTCCTTGCTGCGCGCGTTCAACTGAAATCGGGAGCGGGAACATAGTGTGGGAAGCAGATGTTTTACTGGCTTCCTTTGACGGACGGCTGACCTCTTGCAGCGCCTCCTGGTGCTGCGCGTCCAGCTCCTGCAGTTGCCCGCGCAGCTTGGCGACTTCCTCTTTCATTCCGGCCGCTTCGCTGTGGCGCTCGCCTGCCATCCGCTCCCTCTCCTCCACCAAGCGAGCGTTCTCCCGTTGCAGTTCCTCGAGGCTGGCCGTCGCTGCGCTGTCGCCCCCTCCTTCCCCTTCTCCCACGGCAGAGAGCGTGTCGGCGGTGGCCGTGTGCCAGTCGTCGAGGGACCAGTCGCCGGCGGCGCTCTCTTCCTCTTCCCAGCCGCCGCCCGACGGCGACGCGATCCCTTCCACGGTGCTGACGCGTGAGGAGCCCAGAAGAGAGGCGCTCGTCAGCCGCTCCTGAACGGAAGCTTCCGGTTGCCGACTTCTGAACACAGACGACAAAACGACGCAGACGGCACACTCCGGACAGAGCCAAGCTTCGGAAAGCGACAAACCATAGTCAGCAAAGCGATAAATTCGCTACAGGATCGGCGCAACCAAGACAGACAAGCAGAGTGCCATCTACGCTGCAGTGCTACAAGCAAGCGGGTAACCTCTATGTAGCTGGCCGTCTCCACCTGTAAGGCGGCGATGCGCGCCTCGTATCTGGCCTTCAGCGTCTGCGTCTCTTCCCAGTGGGCCATCTGAAGCGCCGTCACGTCGGCCTGATGCTTGTCGACCAGAGACTTCAACTCCTCCTGGTGGGCGACAGTCGTCTGAAAACGGTCATACTATCACAACTTGTGTAATTATCGCACGATGCTTGAGAAGAGTAATAGGAACCTGTTGTTGTTCGAGGGCTGGAGAGCCGGCCGCCGAGCGGTCCTTCTCCTTCACGAGGCTCTTCCAGTGGGCGATCTCGGCCTCCTGCTGGACGACGCGCGCCCTCAACTCGCGCAACTCGAACTCCTGCGAAGACGCCAACGATGAGCAGCTAACACAGCACAGGCGACACTCAAACACTCTAAGGACTCCAGCGCATTACCTGAACAATTGGCGACAACGGAGGCGAAGACGACGCATGCCCACCGGTGTCCCTGCGGACTCTACCGCCGGCGATAGCCTCGCCTTCCGTCTCCCAGTTAGAAGCTTCCAGCTTCGCCTGCAGAAGAGGATAGGTCTACCTTCACGATACGGTTACGTACCGAATCCGAGGTAGAAACAGAGGCAATCCGGTACCTGCAATAGGCGGATTCGGTCCTCGTTCTCCCGGTCGGTTCGGCGCTTCTTCTCTTCCAGGGCGCCCAGCTGCTGCTCCGCCGATTCGGCGCGCTCCTCGGCCTTCTCGCCCTGGCTGCGCAGAGCGGCCAGCTCCCTCTCGGACAACTCCAGCCGCCTCTCCAGCTCGGCCACTCGCTCCTTCGCCACCTAACACGGTTTCTTCCATTAGTGTGGCAGTGGCTATAGCAGGCGACAGACATCATCACTTCAACAAGCGCAAGCGAGACCTGCAGCTCTGTTCGCGGGTCCTCCACCTCTTCGGTCGTCTCGCTGAGAACATCGCGAGTGAAGTCGGTCAGCTGCCCTTGGAAGGAGTCCCACCAGCCGGACATCTTGCGGCCAACTTGTACAACAGCCGAGTCTCAGCAGTTTCACTTCTTCACCCGCCACAATACTAAACGGCGGCTGTCGAATTCCATCAAATGTGACCCAGTTGTCTGTTGTTACGCCCACAGGCCTACTTCCTGCAAACAACGGCTGCTGTAGCTGAGGCGCGGTAGGGCTCGAGGATTACACATCTATCCCTTAACGTTATATTTTTCACCGGAACATTAGGCGGATCTATTTCATCCGTTTGTCGGATCTTTGCTCTTTCGCGATCCGCCGGGCCGATTCTGGCCAAATTTTGACACGTTTTCGGATTTGGGATGCCGATCACATATCAGAAGAGAAATTTCAAAAATTCTTTCGCGTTCGTGAGTTAGAGGGCTTCGGACAACTTCGACGTTGCGCTGCAGTCGAACGCGACGTCGTAGGAAGTTGGTGTAATTGAATAAAGTATTTGACTTGGTACCCTTTATCTACACACCAAATTTCAGCTCAATTGATTGTAATCGTTATTTGAAGAAATGGCCAATCTTTCAGCAAAATCAGTTTACAATCAATTGAGCTGAAATTTGGTGTGTAGATAAAGGGTACAAAGTCAAATACTTTATTCAATTACACCAACTTCCTACGACGTCGCGTTCGACTGCAGCGCAACGTCGAAGTTGTCCGAAGCCCTATAACTCACGAACGCGAAAGAATTTTTGAAATTTTTCTTCTGATATGTGATCGGCATCCCAAATCCGAACACGTGTCAAAATTTGGGCCGATTCGGCCGGGCGGATCGCGAAAGAGCAAAGATCCGACAAACGGATGAAATAGATCCGCCTAATGTTCCGGTGAAAAATATAACGTTAAAGGCCCGTCTTTTTTTGTCGTGTACCACTTTTCCCGTGTGTCACAAAATTTTTCGTTCCCGTATATCACTTTTTTCAATCTTTCTCCTGTGTATCACTTCAGAACCGTCGCGGGAAGAATTTCGTACCGTGTATCACTCCCGGGACAAGTTTTTCCAGTGTATCACTTTACTTGATGCCCGGGAGGGAGGGGGTGGAAAATTGTTCCATGTATCACTTCAAGTCGTTGCGGGAACGAAGTGATACACGAGAGAGATAATTGAGAGGAGGAGGATCTGCGCAGCCAAACGACCAGTGATCAAAAGTGATTTGTTGCGCTTGATGTGCGGTTGTTGCGTGGAGATGGAAGAGATGGCATTGTATGAGTGGGGATAGAAAACAAGCAGGTAGGTGAAAGAATGGCTGTTGGTTCCTGCAAGAATGTGTGCTTTTTGGCACTGAATTTGTAGACTGCAGTGACTGGTTGCATGTGAGTTGTCGTTAGCCGAATATGGAAAGTGGACTGGGCGAAGATCTGGAAGGAGTTGGTGAGATTGTCTTAGTGGCAGTTCTTCTATCCGTGTATCACTTTTTGTTGGAACTGAAATGGTTCACTAAATTTGCATATATGAAATGTGAAAGGGTGAAGTACTGTAATTTCATTGAGAAATTTGCATATAGGAAGTTAGAGTTGGCTTCATGTAGCATTTTGTGAAATTGCAGTTCACTGTTGTACAATTCTGATCACGTCTGTCACTTCTGTGTTTCGGCATATCTCATCCACACATTTTAATGACCGTCGACTGTTCTCCCCACTCTTAGGCAGAAGACCTTCCCGGGAGTGATACCTGGAGCGAAACAGTTTTCTCCCGGGTCCTCCCGGGGTGGCACTTTTCTCCCGTGTATCACTCTTTTGATACCCGGGAAAGTACTTTGTCCCGTGTGTGTATCACTTTTTATACTCCACAAAAAAGTGTGGAGTATATAGCGTTTGTGCGCGAAACGCAGAAAATTACAGTCAACGGCGTTCGCGCGTGAAGCGGCCGATTTCCAAACGGTCTTTTGCGTTGGGTAGGCCTAGTAAGTGGGCAGGGTGGACACCAAACGGGGTCACGCTCCGGGACCCCGTTGGTGGGAAATTCAAAAATTTAAATTTGTAAAGTACTGAAAAATGGGTTGGGCAAGGTAGAACTCGAAAAAGTTGCATATAATGGTATATACTATCTTTTGATATGTTGTAGTACTCGATAGTGCCGAACACGGAAAAAAAGAATTGGATCGCTGCGGGACCCATTTTGGCGCCAAATTTGAAAAATTCGCGATTTTTTGTCCTTTTCCGACTTTGACGGGTTGCTGTGCGAGCTAGGTAGCAGCTAGAGCGGCGAGACCGCTTTTGTTGCTCCTTCCCAGATGTCCTCTATCGAATGGCCCATGAACGGGAAAAATCGATCGAAACACAAAAAAGTTATTGTCCTGCAACTTTTTTGACTCCGGGGTCGAAAATTGCGATTTTCACGTTTTGACGTCTGTAGCGCCTGAATGCGTTGCCGGATCGTTCCAAAAGTGGTTTTAAACGATTCTACGTTGAAATCTGGTTCAGAAAAGTGTTTTTGACAAATTTGCAGAGCTACAGTAACCCTGCCGCGTCCATTTGAATTTTGGGTGTCCGGTCGACTTTGGCAATATTATACTCGAAGTTGGGGTTTTCGGGGGCGCTGATTACGAATTTGCCATTCGTTTAGCGTTTAGATGATGTTTGAACGTACCTACGACGAATTTCATGATACAGTATCGCAAGAGTGTGATGCTTCCCTGTATCGTGGGTTGACGACAAGATACAACCGTTACACAACGACTATAATTATCTAACTGTTGCTGTTGCAACATAAAATGTAATTCAAAAGCAGAGGAATGGGGTAACACGACTACACTACACACAACGACCATTCCCGCTGATTCTGTTTGGCCCTGGCGATGAACGGGTGAGTCTGAGTGTGAGACATGACGCCTAACGACGCTGTACCTGCAATTATCAATTGTATGTACTTTAGCAGTTGCATTTTACAGTTTGTGGTTTCGCGTACTATTCGAAATTTGAATCATGAACAGACTTGCAGGAGAATTCACTTTTGAAAGGACTAATGCCGCTTTTTATACTCCACAAAAAAGTGTGGAGTATATAGCGATTGTGCGCGAAACGCAGAAACTTTGAGTCAACGGCGTTCGCGCGTGAAGCGGCCGATTTGCAAACGGTCTTTTGCGTTGGGTAGGCCTAGTGGGTGGGCAGCGTGCACGGCAAATGGGGTCACGCTGCGGGACCCCGTTGGCGGGAAATTCAAAAATTTAAATTTTCAAAGTACTGAAAAAGGCATAGTACAAGGTAGAACTCGAAAAAGTTGCATATAATGGTATATACTATCTTTTGATATGTTGTAGCACTCGATAGGGCCGAGGGTGGAAAATAAGAATTGGATCGCTGCGGGACCCATTTTGGCGCCAAATTAGATAAATTCACGAATTTTGGCCCTGGGTCAACTTTGACGGGCTGCTGTGGGAGCTAGGTAGCAGCTAGAGCGGCGAGACCACTCTTGTTGCTCCTTCCCAGATGTCCTCTATCGAATGAGCCATGAACGGAGAAAATCGGGCGAAACACAAAAAACTTTCTTACACTGCGACTTTTTTGACTCCGGGGTCGAAAATTGCGATTTTCGCATTTCGGCGTCTATAGCGCTCGAATGCGTTGCCGAATCCTTCCAAAGGTAGTTTCAAACGATTCTACGCTTAAATCTGGTCTAGAAAAGTGTTTGTGAAAAATTTTCGGAGCTACAGTACCCCTGCCGCGTCAGTTTGAATTTTGGGCGTCGAGTCCACGCTGGCAATATTATACTCGATTTCGGGGTTTTCGGGGTCGCTGATTACGAATATGGCATTCGTTTATCGTTTTGGTGATGTTTGAACGTATCAATGACCAATTTGCATAATACCGTATGTCAAGTGCAGTATTTCAGTTCCTGGAGTCCACAGGAAGCCAAGCTAGGGGAGTTGTACTATGTCGATTCTGGGGTATTTTGGGATGTAGATAACGAATTCGGCATTACTTTTGCGATTGGGAGTGCCAGCGCCAGGAGGCCACAACAGCAGAGGAGTCACTGTGAGTAGGAGTCGAAATTTGTGGAGTATACTGCGTCCCCCGGACGACTTGCCTGGTTTCTCAGTCGTGTATCACTCCGAGCAGTGATACACGGGAGCTTAAAACGGCACAGGTGCTGTGACGGTACTTAAGGGGCAATGTAGTCAGCTGGCTTATCACGTTCAATTAGGCACTCAGTGAACCGTCACTGCATGGTCTGCTATGGAGAGACACCGAAGCAAACCGAGCACACAATTATCTGGTCTCCGACGGCCGACGATCTAGCGCTACCTGCCTTGCCTACTCTTTCGTATATGCGTGAAACCGACACGTTCGTTATGATGCAACCAGCAACACCGTGGCGAATTGGCTGGCACACAAAATTGTTAACTACAAACCAGTAACTCCAAAGTTTTGATATTCGAAAAGAAATAAGCAAGAAGAATAGTATGGCCGATGACGATGTGATGTACAGGATCGCTGGGCCGCTCGCCAGGAACGACCCACCGCCGGCAGCGCAGCAGCCTCCGCCGGTGTTCGAAGATGAGGCCTTTCACGGCGCTGACGTCGACTACGCCAGAGGACCCGATCCGCACGCGCCCAGACGGGTAATGTGCCGATCACTCCTCCAAGTGAATCGCGTATTCTCTGTCCGACTCGTCGTCGAATTCAGGTGATGGTCGTGCGGCTGAACGAGCTCATGTCCTTGGAGATGCTGGTGGGCAGGATGGCGCACGCGCTGAACCGACTGCCTGAGAGGGAGGAGGTACGGGTCATCATCGAGCCCATGATCGACCGAGCCATCGACATCGCCCGACAGCGACAGCGATTTGCCCAGCAGCAGCAGGCGGAGACGCCCTGAGAAGCACAAGCGCAGCGGTTATGAAGAAGAAGTCTGTCCGAATCGGCGCGATCATGCCTTGACCTGACATGGCTCGGTGCTTTCGCTTGCCTACGTGCTGAAGAAAGGAAACAAGCCGAAGTCGCAGTGAACTGTAAAGTTTGTTACCTAACTTACATGAATAAACCAAGCTGTCGAATCAAAGGTCCTGCCGTTATCTTGTGGCGCAACGTACAGGGTGTAACAGAGTTTCGGGTCGATTTGTTTCTTGAATAACTCTTACAAGACTACGAATATTTTAGTGCGGTCTTTTGCATAATGTAGGCAACACTCTAGGAAATTTTATGGGCTACATAACGAATCTTCAACGTGCAGTACGGTAGCGGCGTAAGCGATTAAAATTTCGGGCTTGTTTCTCAAGGCCAGCCAGGTGTCGTCTGAGTCCCGTCCCCTCTCCAGCAACCTGCAGGAAAGCTAGAGCGATGAAACTTGAAGAGAAATGTGTTTGCAACTCTGACACCAATTTTAAGGATCCTGGAAGCCGCTGTGCACAATTGTCCTCTCTAAACACACAATTCTGCTGATTGAGAAGGAAAGGTGTTGAGAAATTGCCGAATTTTGCGTTTTAAGCCCGCAATCAAGCACAGTTTGGCGTAGGTTGCCGAAAATTGGCGTCAGAGTTGCAGACACGTTTGGCTATACTGTCTTCAAGTTTCATCGTTCTCGCTTGCCTACAGTTTGTTGGAGAGGAGACGGGACTCAAAAGACGGCAGGTGGGCCTTGAGAAACAAGCCCGAAATTTTAATCGCTTACGCCGCTAGCGAACTGCACGTTGAAGATTCGTCTTGTAGGCCATAAAATTTCCTAGAATGTTGCCTACATTATGCAAAAGACCGCACTAAAAAATTCGTCGCCTAGCAAGAGTTATTCAAGAAATAAGTCGGCCCGAAACTCTGTTACACCCTGTAGAAGAAATGTTCAAAATTTGAAGAAACTTGTTTACCGTATTTTTCGCTCGCTGCGATGTCTAATTGACCAATCGCAGATCCCGTTCGATTTGAAAAGATTACAGAATGTTGGCAAGGTCACGCGAACATGAAGAACGAACAATCTAACAGCTGGTTTTTGTGGTAGGGCGAGGCGACAGCTTCCAGACGAACTTGTTTGTTGTGATTGTACTCGGCAGCCGCGCAAAAATGGATGCACCCGGAAAAGCACCTCTTGCTACATCCACGCCGTTGATGGCGATTGCCGAAGTCGAGGACGCCGTCGAGTGCTGCGAGTGCGGAGAAATCTACGGTCGGGCCGCCCGTGTGGTGTTGCTTTGTGTTCATACGTACAATATGCAGTGAATCGATAAGCGACAGTATGCAGCGTACTTCCACTGCAGAGTCTGTCCAAGGCCTGAAGGAGCACTTGGCCTGCTACCATCTCGTGTACCTTCGGTACAAGTGCGACAACTGTCGCTCCTGCTTCTTGCCCGGCAGCGCGGCCTTTCTCCAGCACCACGCCAGGGTTCATCCTCAGGCGCCGCTTCGTTTCGAGTTAGAATTGGATCGCCACAAGAATCCAGAGTTGCAGCAACTTTTGCAAGTGAGCCGCATTCTATCATCCTCTTCGTCTCTTGCAGCTTGCGCCGCTCAGTCGTAAAGACGGTTCGTCTTCGTTTCTAGCGCTCCGTTGACCACTCCATTGGCACCGCTAAGGCGAAGCTGCTCAGTCTGGAGAAGAATGTGGAGGTATGAGAGGATATTTTTGGGGTCGTTGATCTCGTCGTCTTGAATGGCAGGATCATGATCGTTTGGACTTGTCGTCGCCATCGCTTGCGTTTGTAACCTACCATGAGACTCATCTTCAGCGAGAACTGGAACAGGAGAAAGCGAAGTCGATGGCGCAGGAAGCGAGCCTTACATTGGTGAGGGAAGTAGAGAAGGAGCGAGACGGCCTGAAAACCGCTTTGGAGAAACTGAAGGTGTCAATTGTGTTTTGTGTTGTTTGTCCTACAGATATGTATGCTTGTGCGGAATCCTCAGTTGTTTGGCTTCGCCATCGCTTAGGCCGACTCGAAGGAAGAGCAGCGGCGTCTGCAGGCGGAACTTCGCGACAGGGAGGAGGCCGGACTGATGGACCAAAAGCGTCTGGAGGTACCCACTCCCTAAAAGTTTGGGAAAGCTGCCCTATTGATAGCGCTCTGGTGGCCTATTTCAGTGTATGCTGGAGAGAGAGCGCAATTTGAGACTGGATGCCGAAAGGAGGGAGCAGCGGCAGTGGCGACTCGCCCACCTGACTGTGCGTACTGCTCCGCTCGTCCTACTTGGGAGTTGCTGCTTGAGTGGTGTCAGTTTCAGGGCGGCAGTCGACCGGCCACAGTCGATGTGGCCTGCCAGTGGGAGGAAGCAGCGGCTAAGAAGACGGCAACTTCAAAGAGAGTGTCAAAGAGGCGGTCCGCCGTCGCCGCCGGACGCAAGGGAAGTGCCACGGTACGGTATTCGTCACTCTTCACTGGCTAGTTTGCTTGATGCGCGCCGTTGGAGTTACGTCGCGGCTTCATTTGAGGTGCAGCTGCCGAATCGGAAGAGGGACACCAGCAGGCGACGGATCTACAAGGTCAGCTTCGCGTATTAGTTTCGGGTATTTGGTGCCTTTATGCCGTTTGGCATGCACACCTGTTACGATAGCTGTCTTTTGAGGCGTCCAAGGAGCGCGCTTCGTGGAAGTGGAAGGCAGGGACGGCGCTGTCTGCCTCTCGTCAGAAACTGGACAATGCCAAGTCGCTCCTTCGACTGACCGCCTTTCAGCCGAATCGGCCGGTGGGTGCGGGTGGCTTCTTTCTCTCGTCTACTTGCAATTGGGTGGCCAGAGCTCCGGGTTCGGTATCCTGTATGTCAGAAGCCGAAGAGAGGTCGGGAAGAAGCGGGCGACAAGCGAGCCAAAGAAGCGACGGTCGTTCCCGCGAAGCGACAGAAGAAGAGCGAGGGCATCGCCGGCACCATTGGTCGTTCCACATCGAAGCAGGCGCCGAACACAGGCACGCGTAGTTCATTTTGAGATTTCACTTGGAGCGAGCGCGGGCATGGAAGCAACGAAGGCGTACATTCTACCGCAGGTCGGGCCGAGAAGAAGGCGATGGCGGTGATCGACCTCACGAGCGAGAAGAGGAGCGCTTCGGACGGGATTCGCGAAAGGGCGGCGCGCACCCGAGGTGGTTGGCGCTTTTGCCAGGCTGCAGCTTCGGCTTGTGAAAGGGCAGCGTTGCAGATGGCGCTGAAAGGGCGGCCAAGACTCGCGCGCGAAGCCCAATTGGTCGTCTGGCCAAGCGCGAGGCGGAGGAAGCGACGGGTCGCAAGGAACAAGTCAAACGACGACCTGCGGCGCTTGAAGGTTGCCAGTTCATTTCGGTTTCAATTGGAGCGACGCAACGCAGTTTTGGCCCCTCTTCGGCTACCGACCCACCCTTTTCCAGAGGGCGAAGACTACCCTTGCAACATCTGCGACCAGTACTTCACTAGCAAGCAGTACCTGTCGGCGCACATACAGAGGAAACACTGCGACAGGCCATTCCACTGCAAGGAGAAGGGCTGCGAGCACACCTACAAGACGCGCAACAACCTAAGATTGCACTGGCTTTGGGTCCACGGAGAGAAGAATGTCGTCTGCGAGAAATGCGGCTGTCGCTTCGCCTTCGTCAGCGACCTCAACCATCACAATACGAACGCGCACGCCGAGACGCGCGTCCGCTGCAGCGAGTGCGACGCCAGCTTCCGCTCCAACCCTCTGCTTCAAAAACACATCCGTGCGAAGCACCGCGAAATGAAGCCTCACAAATGCCCCAAGTGCGACTACGCCAGTTTCTACTTGTGTTCGGTCAAACGCCACCGGAAGACGTGCGCGCTCTAAGAGGTAGTGAGAAATCGATTTTCTAGGCTGTTGTTTTGCTGCCTTTGTTGCTTTGGTAGAAAGTTGACCCGTTAGACCGTGAATGTTGTAGTACGCCGACAAGTGTTGTGCAACCTGGCTATTGTTTGTTTGGCTGTTGAGTGTTATGGCTTGAGCGTACGATGGCTGTCTAAGTGATGGCGACGAATCCTACCCAACTGTAGCAGTTGAGAAGCGCCTGTCGGTCAAACTACAGTTGGTTCCTCTTTGCTGAGCCACTACCCCGCGCGCTGTCAAGCGCAGAGTGACAACGTAGCGTCGTAGTGGCCCGCCGTCATCATACGCAAGGCGACTGCTCGTCATCTTGCAAGCCGAGAGCATATCGCGCTCACAGATTCGTCGGTGCGGGCAATCGCCACTCCTCCACACAACAACAACACAGGCGCAGCGTCCAACACTTGTCGCGTCTTCGCCGCGCTACATGGGGTAGTTGAAGGCGACGTCCTGCTTGGCGAGCTCGAGCAGCATGGGGTCGTCGAAGAACTTGTTGATGGAGACGTCCTCGCTCAGGCCCTTCCTCCTCCGCGTCTTGATCATGAACTCGCGCGCCAGATGGGGCGCAGGCTGCAGCTCCAGGGGCCGGATCACGATGCTCTTGTCCAGAGGGTCGCCGGGAACGATCTGAGCGACAACGCATACTGTAGCCCAATCGACGACCGCCCACAAGCCCAGATCCCACTGTGGTGAACTGTGGCTTCGAACGTAACATTCTCTGAACTCGTGTAGCACCGTTTCCAGCGCGATGGGAAGCGCAGGCATCTCAGCGCAGAACGCATCTTTGAAGGTGTCTGTGGTGGACAGAGGCGCCGACCGACCTGCCAGTGGTTGAAGACGGAGAGGCAGAAGGCCTGTCCCTGCGTGTGCGTCCGGAGGTCGGTCTCGAAGCCGAACGAGTCGATGGCCGGCACGAACGCCTTTATGGTGTAGAGGGGCGAGCCGGGAATGGGCGCGTCCTGCGTCACGTGACCTCTGCAACGACAGGAAACGACGCCAGTGGAAGTGGTAGAAGTAGAACAGTTGTAGGGCCTTGCGAGTCGCCCACCGTCTCTTGGCCAGCACTGTGTAGACGGCGGAGACGCAGTCGGCCGGCGCAGTCACTTCCACGAAGTAGTAGGGTTCCATGAGACGAGGTGTCGCCTGCATACTAGCAAATGAGTCGAAGCAGGACAAACCAGATGTCTTCTTTCTCTTACCATGAGGAAGGCGGAGTAGGCGACGCGCCGGGCGGTCGGGATGACCTGGCCGCCGCCCCTGTTGATGGCGTCCGAAGAGATCACGGCGTCGAGCAGCTTGAACTTCACGTTGCGGATGGCTGAACGAACAAAGAACGGCACACATGTACAACAGCGCAAGGAAATCCCACGATCAAATCGGCGCGACCAAACCCACGCTCTTCGCAGAGCGGGCCCTCCCTGGTGGCCCACTGGAAGCCCTGGACGACCGACTCGCGCACTGTAGCTACGAGACGCTTGTCGACCTCCGAGGGGAGCGTGTCGTCCACCAGGATGTTGGGGCCGGTCACGTCGGGTCCAAAGGCCCAGATACTGCGCGCCGCCAGCAGATCCCACTCGTACTTCGTCTGGAAGAACTCGCCCATCCGCTTCCTGCAACAGAAGCCTTGTTGCAAGCTATACTTCCTCTGAAGAAGCGAGAGGACGCAAGGAAGCGCCGGCCGACGCACTTCTCCCAGGTGATCTGGACCACTTCGTTGTCCACGTCCTCGGCCAGGCCCTTCTCCAGCGGCTCGGAGATCATCGTCAGCTTGTTCCTATGTCATGGGAAGAGAATGGGCAGTTTGTATCACAGGGTTACGGTAGAGCGTTGAAAGGAGAGTGATGAAGCTGTTGTAATATGTTTCTAGTCAGCGGAGAGCCATATAACAACGTACGTATCTAGCAGTAAGTACACGCTGGTATGGAGCTCTCCGCCCACTAGTAACATACTCCAGCGAATCAGTGACTTTTCTCAGCGGATATAGCTGGATCGCTGCTGCGTTCGACCGTCTGGATCACTTCACCCGCGCACATCCAACAGCAGCCGATATTCCCGTGCATAACAACTTCCCGTGCGAGATCCAGTTTCTTCACTTGTTAGTGTTCCACCTCTTTTCGCCGCCATAGGCGTGCGCTCTCCTATAGGTACTAAGACGCGCACGCACTTCTTGTTGGGCGTCTCGGCGAAGCACTTCAGGGAGGAAGTCTCCACTACAGTCTCGCAGAAGCTGACGACGGGGTCGGCGACCTTGATGTCGATCTCGCTGAAGACTTTGCGCAGATCGTGCATCACCGAGTCCAGATAGAGCTCTCCCGTGCCCAGGATCACGTGCTCCCCGGACTCCTCCACCTGGAAGCGCACTGGCGCTCGTGGAAGCTTCTTCTGACGCGCCACACGAATGCGTGCGCCTGTGCTTACCGAAGCCTCCTGGGCTAGTTATTTTCAACCTCCCTCAGGGCTGGCGGGGGGGGGGGGTTGGTACTATGTATGTATTGTAGTTGTAGTAGTACAGTATACAAACATACAGCATGCCTCATAGTAAACAAGGAAGGGGGTACTATTGGAAGGGGGGGGGGGGGTGCTCATTAGAGGATTCACGGTACTCGTGCCGAACCTTGGTCTGGAGCAGCGGGTAGGACTTGTTGACCTTCCGGAGTCCGTCGAGCATCTTGGGAAGCTCCGAGGGGTTGATGGGCTCCACGGCGATCTTTATGACCGACTTGGTGTTGAACTTCAGCGGACGGAAGATGTACACCTGCGCGCGCACGGAAGTTCTTGGCGCTCAAGTCAAGGCTGTTTCAGAGGTGCGACGCTTCTTCACGACTCCAGTAGTATTCTACAGTAGCCGACCGAAGAAGAGCAGCTTCCGTCCAGCACTCACGTCTTCGTCCAGGTCGATCTCCGTAATTGTCGCAGTCTTGACGATGGGCTGGTCGATGCCCTCGATGAGAATCCAGTTGCCCGCACCCGCCTCCTTCACTTGCAGATTGTACCTTGAGCGAAAGAAACGCCACTTACACATCGACGAATCAGCACTGACTGCTTCAGCCCATATACCTTTCTCCAATAAACGCCCCCCCCCCCTCGAATTAGCGCCCCCACCTCCCTCCGAAAAATATGCGCCCAGGCCACTTATTGGAGGATTTACTGTAGTCTGAAACGCAAATCCTAATCACAACACTCCTTCCAACCTGGCCTCGCAGATCCACAGTCTTCCGATGGTCATCACTCTAGAGTCCTCCTCATCCACGATACTGTAGTTCTCGCCCAGCACCCTGGCTTCCCTGCCCGCTTCCAGAGTGCCGCTTATCACTCTGCCCAGAACGTGGAAGCTGGTGGCGTCCTGCGTCGCGTAGTTCTTGCACGTGTGCACCATCAGGGGGCCCTGCGAGGAAGAAAGGGTGGAAGAAGAGGCTGGGCTACGAGCTTACAGTATTTCAGAATGAGTCGCCATCTACCGCGCCAAGTAAACCAAGTGTTTTGAGCGGTATTCGTTCGCAGGCGCGCCGTCGTCTCACCGATGGGTCGCACTTGGAGACGGCTTCGGTGAGCGCAGCGTCGGCGGGTCCGCTGTAGCAGTGCTGCACCTTGGCGCGCGCGTTGTCCACCGGCGAGGGAATGCAGCGACTGACCATGTCGACGAAGGCTGCAAAGCACAAGTTTTGACACTACTTGAAGACATTGCGTCCTCTACTGCGCAGTCGTCTGTCTCACAGTTGAAGTCGCCGAAGAATCGCTGGCAGACGAGCGCCATCAGAGGGCGGATGTTCATGCGCTGCTCCTCCTTCGTCAGGCGGACGCCCAACTCGTCCAGAAGACGGGGCATGGCCGCGTCCACGTCGCCGCATACCTGTGTACAATATTAATCAACAGGCTCTTCCGATGGTGCGCATAATAGCAGTGTTGAGAAGTGGTGCGCACGGGTTAATGGCGAATATCGGCGGTACGACCCACAGAAGTGCCAAATCGACTAGAACGCGCAGAAGAAGCACCTGGGCGAAGATCTTGTAGAGGGGCTCGAGAACAAACTCGACGAAGGAGCGGTTGGCGCCCGGGTGGGGCGCCTTCTTCGAGAACTTCCTGGTAGAAGCGTCAAAGTAGACGTCGCCCCACAGACGCCTCGCCAGCTCCTCGGCCTCGAAGCCGCCTGAAAATGACAAAATATGATAGATGTATCTGTTGAATACGTACGCGGGAAGAGCGAGCAAGCATGCTGTTCATACAGAAAGGTTTCTTCAACTAACAAGCTTAGCACATTACGGTTTCGCTCCTGAGCTCGGTACTCCGCGCATTAGCCTACCGTGTGCGTCCTGGTAGATCTTGGCGAAGGAGAAGAGGGTGAAGCAGACGTTGTAGCGCGAGCTGGCGAAGCAGACGTTGCCCAGCAGAGGCGACATGTAGGGCGGCTCCGCCTCCTCCGTGTAAGTTCTACAGTGGTGATTCCACGAAAGGCGATCCACTTCATTTCAGTCCATGCTAGTTTCGTTAGAAATTATACTCACTGCAGGAGTCCGTTGACCTCGTCGATGATGTGTCTCAGCTTGAAGTAGGCGTCCGAGGGGGGCAGCTTCAGCTCCAGAATCAGGCGGTCGATCTTGTTGATGCAGAGGGTGATGGCCAGATTCTCGTGGGCCGCGTGGCGCAGAAGCCGCTCCGTGTTCATCATCACCTGCAGTAGACCACTGCGCACATGTATGTTTGTGAAGCTTCCGCGCACCCAAAACTGCGCTCTTACCCCCTCGTGCGCGTCGACGAAGACGACGACGCCGTCGCTGAGGCGGAAGCCGGCCGTCACTTCGTCCGAGAAGTTGACGTGCCCAGGCGTGTCGATCAGGTTGAGAAGGAAGGACTTGGAGCGCGTGTCCTGCATCACCAGCGTCACAGGCGTCGACTTGACGCTCACGCCGCGCTGCTGCTCCAGCAGGAGCGTGTCCGTGTAGCGCGTCTGCAAGGAAGGGAAGAGGAAAGTGTGTTGCCCACACGCTGCGCCGACTATATTTGGCTCACGTCGGCGTCTTCTTTGCGCACGAAGTCGGGATGCGTCTGCTCGATAAGGCAGTCGACGAAGGTCGTCTGAATGGAGGCACCTGTATTATCTTCTATGGCATTAGAAGACGTCAAAAGTCAGTGTCACTGCCACGGCGCTTCCTTCACCTTTCCGTGGTGAAGGTGTCCGGCCAGCGCCACATTCCGAATCAAGTTGGGACAGTCCATGAGGTCGGCCAGATACTCCTTATTGTAGACGGTGTCGGGAAGGTCCGTCTCCACCGCCTGACGCGTAAAGAGAAAGAGAATAAGCTCCCTTTTCAATCAATCCACTGCCTCATTGAGTTCAATTCAATCCCACCCTAAACTTCTTAGTCTTGACCGGTTTGACAATTGGCTCTGTGAGCGGCTGGGCGTCCTCCTCCTGCACCAGGGTCTCCACCTCCGGTCCGTAGACCTCCACAGCCGTGGGGTAGTACTTCTTGTCTTCGTGCAGCACGATCTGCTGAGAGGAGCCCGCCTGCGCTGCGCCGCCGCGCGCAGCCGACTCCTCTTCCGCTTCCATCGGCTCGGCATCCTGCGAGGAGGGAAAGAGGCGAGAATGAGTGCGACAAACCAGTACAAGACAGCCTATCGAACGTCCTGCGAGCATAAGAATCACGCAATATTGCAGCGCAAAATTTCGCATCTTCATTCAGTCTTCCTTCCCTCATTCAGCGACCATCTCAGAGGAAGGATACCTCGTCCCCTTCTTCTCCCTCGTCGGCGCCTTCTCCGACGTCGGCGCCGAAGTCGTCGCCCTCATCGTCCTCTTCCTCGTCGCTCTGCAACTCCGGCCCTATGTAGTTGCCGAACTCGTCGTACAGATCCGAGTCCATCCCCGATTACTACCACCACTGTTGCTGCTGCGCTGCGCTGCTTCCTTTCCCTTCTTCCTTTCGGTTCAGCAGCACTTTCAAATCAGTCGCTTTCCTTGCGCCGGTGGGCGGACAGAAGTCCACTTGGGATCAGTCAAAGCGTTCTCCAAAATTTCACCGAGCGCCAACGTACGGTAACCTTTAAATTTGAAACAAGACAGATATACGCCAGAGCAACGCATCTCATGCCCGGAGGTCTGTAAACTGTTGACCCTCTCACACAAGGATGGAACTGGAACCACCAATAACATATTTATTCTCTCTTATGTACACTTCTAATCTGCGCCAACTACGTACTACGTGCCGTACGAATAGCAGAGTGACAGCGAAACGAACTAACGACGGTAGCAAACGTTCAGAAGACGCCGAAGAGAACAACACATTCCAGTACCCACCGTAAATGCACCGTTCAAATTGCGAAATGACGCTTACGGTAGCTATGGCGAACATTTTGGCATATCAAGGGCCCAGTTACCAAGTCACCCAGACAAAGCGATAAGCGAAACGTTCTAGTTATGTACACAATACGGCACCATCGTGTGACGCGCGCGTACGGTAAATGCTGTACTTTTAGGATCCGCCAATTATCCTATAAAGAGACCAAGGCGCCAAATGTACCAACACTCACTCAGCCAACAAAAGAATGGAAAGGAGAACCAGAATCGCCGAACAGCCGAATGCGCAGTGGGTAACGATGCACCGATCGCGGCAGGATACGCGTAGAAACACTGTAGGAAAGTAACAAAGGAATCGCCACCGCCTAAACTAAACTTCTTTCAACTATCATTCATTATAAAGCGACCGTAAGTGGCGACTGCACATAATCATGCTTCGCTAGCGGCAGTGACGTCGTGTTGTACCTACAGTACGAGCGTAAATCAGGGTTTCAGTGTGTGCAGTACGTAGACAGCCCCGCCGGAGGAAACTGGCTTCTTTCTCTTCTTTAGGCCCAGACTTTGCGATGCTCCAGACTGTCCTTGACCTCGAGTCGGTCCGTTTCCGCCTCCCAGTCGCGATCGGTCGGCGGCACCGCTTCCCTTCCCAGACCGGAGGAAGCGTCGCTGCTGCTCAGCTGACTGACGCCACTCAGACTGCTCTCCATGTCTCTGGCAAACAAACACGGACGGAACCTCAGTGAGAGCATATCTACTAGTGCTACACTGTCTAGCGTGTCGTCTTCAACTCGATTTGTCACCCGAATCAGCGGTTTTTCGCTGCAAACGCAGAATAATGAAACGGCACAGTAGTGCAAAAGGACGCTCGCGTATACGTAGGACCCGCGGCAGAGAGGCATACGAATCACTCGATCGATCGGAATCACGATCACTTCTTGGCCGGCGAGTGCTCGCAGTGGGGGTAGTCGCATCCTCAGTAGGAGTAGGGCGGCGGCGTGTCCGACAGGGTGGCTTCGCTGCCCACTGCGGTGCTGGCATCGCTGAGCGCTGGCATTCGGGCCGTGGAGACGTCCTCGCTCCTCGCTTCTTTTTGACCGTCGTCGTCGTCGTCTTCTTCTTCCTCGTCCCAGTCCGACGAGGGCGTCGACGACAGCTCCGACGGACTGTAGGCAGTGCTGTTGGTCGGCTCGCTGCTACCGCCGGCCGTCAACTGAGTGCTGCGTGTCGCAGTCTCGTCCGTTCCATGGCAAGTAGCGTCGGTGCTGACGGCGGCCGACGTTTCGGGACCGGTCACCGACGTGGTCGAGCCGCCTCCGCCTTGCGTAGTGGCCGTGGAGGTGGCGCCCGTCAGGCTGCTGGCCATCGAGCTGCTCGGCGGCGTCTTGTGCACCGACGGCGTCTGCGTCTGCGTTTTCTCGGTGTAGGCGGCGGGACTGCGCTGCTTCGAAGGGTCGCGTCCGCCGGAATCTTTCTTGTCGTACTCGTGGCCCCTCGACCTTCGCAGCTGCCTGGGAGGGCGAGGCGGCGCTTTGTAGTCGGCCATGCTCACTGGAAGTGTGTCGTCCTCTCGGCTGCGGCGGGTTATCGGCTGCTCGAGGGCGTCGTGAGACAGTCCATTCTGCGTGTGGAACAGCAGCAACATGTTGTCGTCGCTTGGGCGCGCCGTTCGAGGAACGCCGTCGGCCTTCTTGGGAGGCGCTTCTTTCTTGTTCACTTGCGACGTCTGCTTCTGCAACTGCGGCGGCGGAATGCCTCGGATCCAGAGTGGCAGAATCTGCGAGTTTTCATGGCGCTCTCTGACGACGGCGTTGATGTGGCAGAAGGCGAGAGGGCAGGCGAAGAGCTGGACAACGCCGACCATCAGAAGCAGAACTCCGCCGACACTGCTCGAGTCGCCGCCTGTCGCAGCGGCCAATGCGGGTCCTTCGGTCGACTCTCGCTTCTCTGCTGCTCCCGACGGCAGCGGCCGCAGGACGAGGCAGATGGAGACGGCGACGCTGCCGAAGCCGATGAGCAGGGCGAAGAGAGCGTAGATCCGCAGCAGCGTTAGTCGGGCCGTTCGACTGGCCTTGAGGGCACCGATGCAGACCACCTGGACGAGGGCCAAGACGGCGGCGTAGCCCAGCAGCACCAGAGACTTGACGCGCATGTCCTGCTGCTGCTCCGAGCCCTGGGGCGGCGCGTACTCCTGGAGGACGGTGTAGATGACCAGGCCGAGGGAGACGGCGGTTAGGGCCAGCGCCAGGGTCATCAGGAAGTTGGACGTCATCGCCGCCAGTCCCATCTGAGCGGCCACGTTGAGGCGCACGATTGGTTGCTTCGGCCGCGCTCGCTTCGGCTGCTGCTGCTGCTGTCTTCCGACGACTACTGGCGCATTCTTGGTGGACGGCGCGCTTTTCTGGGCCTTGACGGCGCCGCCTGCCGTTGCTCCCACTTCATTATTCGCCTTCGTCTTGGACGACGACGCCGACTGCCGCCGCGACTTCGGTTGCTCGGGAACGGCCGACGTTCTCGCCCTTCTGCTACTGCGCGACGACTGAGAAGACGTCTGGCGCTGTCGCTCGGCCGACGCCGGCTGCTCGTCTTGCGCCGACTTCTTTTTCTTGCTCCAGAACGGCATCGCCACTACTTCTGTCTTCTTCGGCTACTTATTTCCTTCTTTTACACAAAGCAACTTGTTAGCAAACGCATCGAAAATCTTTGCTTGCGCTACCATCGCTCCTCTTATGTGTCTGACGGCCAAGTATTTCAAACTTGCACTGCGCATACTGAAGAGCGTCAATCGCAAGAAAGGAGGAAGGATAGGAACTCACAGGTAGACCTTGAAGTTGCGCATGCCCCTGTCGGCCAGGTCGTGGGCGCCGTGCACTGGCGCAGGCAGGCTGGTGGGCGAGTTGGTGATCTGATGATTGAAGGACAAAGTATGTGTCATCGCCTGCACCGCGTCCGCGTCCAGTTCCACGTAGCTGCAGCCCTCGAACAGCACCACCGTGTAGCGGGGAGGCTTGGCCGTGC